>JAQIWH010006208.1:0-13218 GCA_034695005.1 Cryptops parisi
AAGTTGTAAGATTATTTGACTACCAAAAAACTTATGTCAATAAGTACAAGACGTCTAAAGGTACAAGTGTTTTTCCTACTGACTTTAAGAATAAAAACCCTTTTACGAATGAAGCTTTATCAATTCGACGAAGATTTATCAAATTCTTATATGAATTTGATAAATCTGGTACTTCACAGCTATTATTTCCGTGCAGTCGTCTTTAATCAACACCACATTAAATTAAAACTAAATACCGGTACCTGTAGTTTTAAATCGGATGTTATGACACCTTGTAGATCAGGGTAGCACACCGTGCTGTTAATGACGACATTCTTTACAAATACCTTTGCAGTTGTTTGTCTTTCGCTGGTCCAAGAGTTTTACCTCTAACGCTGCAATATGAATTCCCCTTATTGAAGCAGATTCCAAAAACTAACCAAATAGAACCGAGGTTCTATTCCGTTATTCCATGTTGGGCGTGGACGTGCCTGCCTGGAGCACTTTAATATAACCATGGAGTTCTAAGTTAGGAGTTAAAAGTCCTATAACTCATATGACATAGAGTTATGACTCCTAAATTATAACTCCATGATATAATTAGTGCATAGCTGGTTGTGGTTTACAAACTTTGAGATGAGTCGTCAACAGACTGTTTGTGCTAAATGTACATATTGTATATGCATTCACAATTAATTGCTTAGGTTTCACAAAATCTCAATATCACGAAAACTCTTTATCAATATCACGAAAACTCTTTAACGTACCTGTTTACTACTAGGTCTAACTACGCTTCCAGAAAAGTTCAGAAAACATTTAATTTATTTTTAGTTAATATTTCATAACCCCTGAAAACAGTCGTTGCGCACAAAATCAATTATGATTTATATGTAACACTGTACATAATGTATATAAATGTATCCCGTAGTTATTATAATAGAGCGTATTTTTAAAATTACATTTAAAATAATTGCAAATTTCTACATAACTGTCTTTTACATAAGCTATTTTATGCTTTACAATATGGGACTTAACGATAAACAAAATTGCAATACTGTTTATCATTAACTGTTGTTTATGGGGATAATGAAAACCAAGACCTTTAAAATATCCAAACACTATTATGAGTTGTATAGTCTACATGCTTAAATAATTTTAAATTACTAAAACACTACCTGACAAGAATTCGATTGATTGATTAATTCGAATAAGTTAACTGAAGTGTGGTCCCTAAGAATAACAACCAAAATAAATTTACGACAGTATAACTTCAATTTTAGTTAAACTATCGAAGCTTAGTGTACAAAAATTGATAAAGTGAAATGATATGCTTTCGAATACAGCATTTACTAACTTTTAATACAAACAAAGCACAGCATTCAATGAACTAAACTCAATACGCAAAAGATTGTGACTAAAAATCTTACAAAAAGGTGTGACCAAAAAATCTTTTTAAAATGAGCGGGCAATGTTTCACCTGTCAGTGATAAAACATAGAGTTTAAAGCATCAATTTAGAGTTTTAAATTTCTCGTCTACGTTTCACCGAAATTACTTTTTCATTTCTTTACTCCAGAGGTTTGTATCGTAACTCATCATTTCGATGAATTAGAGCGTGGAGTTTCTTGATGATTAACATCACCGATCTCTCTTTTGCAAAGCTAGTTTCCCTTGATCTTCATTGAAGTAAACTATGACGTTTATTTACATCCCGAATCATCAAAGTGACGAATTACTGATCTTGATGACAAATTTCTGATTGGTCATTATCATTTATTAAAACAACGTGATAAAAGCTAATATTATAACTTACAAAAACAGCCACGTTTGCTTAGAGCTATAGGCACGCTATCGTTTGTGAGCAAGCTACAAATTGTTTGTTTGTTTTTATTAAACAACCCATTGGGTTAAGTACAATAGCAAATAAAAATTATGGAAGTAAATTAACAATACAAAATATATTTTTTAAGTATTTTTTTTAAATGACAGCATACTTTCATACATTGTAAATTTAAATATCATTTCAATATCAATATTATTCTGAATCGTATTCCGAAAACAGTAGTTGTCCATCTGGAATAAGGCCCATAAAAATTCAGCCAGGTTCTATTGCCAAAAAGTGAAATAAATACTCCTATTCTTGTCATTTTTTTAATATAAAAAAGCCCTGCATTGTATATAGCACTCTGTAGGTAAATCGACTTAATACTAAAAGGCATTTTGGGCATTTTAGACAAACTATGTAAATACTAATTAATTTGATGAGACGAAGTTTGAAAATTTACGTTTTTTGTATAATTTTGTCACTTTGTTTTTATCATACATAAATTAATAAATATATATATAAAAGAACTAAACAAGTTTCGAAGCATCTTCGAAGCAGCGTAGAAATCTAGATTTCTACACTGCTGATGATGAAGCGAAGATGCTTCGAAACTTGTTAAGTTTTTTATATTTATTAATTTATGCATAATAAAAACAAAATGGCAAAATTATACAAAAAACGTAAGTTTTTCAAGCTTCGTTTCATCAAATTAATTTTTCTCTATTTTGCCAAGATTTCTTTAAAAAAACACAAAAGTGTTCAACCACGTGTTTTAAAGAGGAAAACCATCTTTCATAAGTACTAACTCATTGTAAACTTATATTTTTCAACCATAATCACGTTTTTTCATTTAACTGATATTCAAAATCTTGGTATCGGATATTCAATTTTTAAAATCTTTTTCAAACTTACCTTATTGTAACTGTTTTAAAATGCTGTTTTAAATTTGTTGAAATTGATTATTTTATTTGTTTAAAATTAACAAAAAAACCAAAAACGTCAGTCATATATTGTGTATTTTATTTCAGCCAATTCTGTTGTCTTTGGTGCTACCCACCTGCGGCCAATTCTTTCAACTTTACGAGGATGGTACGTATGATTTCAACTATCATACGAGCAACGACTTGCATCGATCAGAAGTGCGTTATGCCGACGGTACCGTTTTAGGTAAATACGCCTACAGAGCGCCAACTGGTCAGAAAATCGAAGTAGAATATTCGGCTGGCACCGAAGGATACAGGGAGAAACGGACGATGTCGGATCCACTTCCAAAAACCGATGAATATGAACCGTTATACAGAACTAAGCGATGCCATCCTAACTGTTCCGAATCTGATCATAAAAGTCGAGAATCTTCCATACAAAAGCAATTCTCTTTACCACCTACTACTATTCGTTTGATACGAAAATCGAAAACTTCTGAAAACCGACCCGTAGATGAGGCAACAACCTCAACAGATGAGTTAACTTACGATCATTTTCTAATGCTAGTCAATCGTAACAGAGCCGTTCCTCGGACCACAGCCAGTTCTCAAACCACCAAAGCAGCAATGCCATCTACAACAGAAACTTCCAACCAAACAACGACGACTGAGACTACCACTATGAAAAGTGAAAGTCGGACGTCATCATCGCCGTTCTCGCCAGGGATTATACTTCCGGCTGGTTATGAAATTATACCAATCAATGGATCAGCATTTGGCGCATTGCAATTGCCACTTGCTCTCGTAGCGGTAAAAGAATCTCCTAGTTCAACACAACCAACCATATCAACAACGCTACCAGCCGAAATTAAAACAACCGACACCCACCGGAACCCAACGGAAACATCAAACACATCTCAAATTAAAACACAAGAAAGACGGCCAATTGTTTACGATCTCATACTCAACGACATAGCACAATCTGCAGAAGAATATTTCCTTATTCCTAGGTTTCCAGAAGTTACTTCCACCACTCCTGCTCCAAAAGAAACGTCACAAATGCCTTCAGTGCCACCAATGAATATGTCTGATCTTCCCATATTCTACCCACCTGACATGTGGGCATATAAACAACCAAATGACAATGTCAAAGACAAAGGCAAGCCAGAACCATCCAGTGAAACATCCGAGAAATACATCAATGGTTTGCCAGTTGGGGTGTTACAAGTGCCAATTCCACTACCACCTAAGGAATTGGTTCCTGGACCGGAAATACTCAACCAAGATGATGAAGACCGTGATCTTGATGTGGATTACAGACGTTTTGTGCCACCGGCATCACGTGAATTTCACGCAACAACAATGCAGATACATACCACAAAAGAATCATCAGCCGAAAAACCCCAACCAATTCTTAGAGTACCAATTGCTCATCATTTTAAAGGATGGCAGGTTCCTTATCCAGTTGTCGCTCAGAAGAAAGTTTTGTCATGGGGATGATTTAAAGTCAAAATTAAAAAAAAGAATAATACAAATTGAAGCAGTAAGTAGGTATTTCTAAGACCAATAATCAAGTATAAGATGCCACTTTTGTGAATCAGGCTGTGATGTATTAGTTTGTATTTGCAAACGAGAGTTCACTGTCTGGAATGTATTATCTAGAAATCAAAGATAGAGATTGTAAATTTCAACCTAATTGGTTTTTCATGGAAACCTGGAGTGATGAAAGTTTATACTGTACTTTATAATACAACAAAACAACACAACACATTACATACCTGTACTTATTATTGTAAGAAGAAACAAATGAACAAGCAATACTATGTAAATATTAAAAGTTATCAAAAAAGTTTTATTTCTTGTCTCATGTACATTGCACAGCTCTTGTGATCAGTAATACCACGAAATCCCAAATTAATTCATTTTTTATCATTGGTTTTTTTTTACATTCTGAGGTCATGTGCGTTCTATATACAAAACGTTAACAATGTATTATATCTAGAATAACAAAAAAAAATTGGATTGTGATCAGTTGCAGTGGTACCTAATATGGTTAGTATCCAGGTCTAGTTTTCTCTTCTTCTCCAACATTAAAGCTAATATCGTGCGTAGGGAGAAAACCTTGTTTGCCAGCAGTATAACTACTTTGTTGACTGGAACCATGCCCACTCACCGAGTACTTTCCCTCAACATTGCCATCATTGGATGTAGCGTGGTGTTGTTGAGCTAATGTTTCGTAGCTGTAGGAGAAACTTCCTCCCTTTCCAGACCCATTCCCTGTCTGTTGCATTTCACCAGTTGCTTTGTGTTGGCTGCCACTGGTCAAACGATCAGCTGAACCTGTTCCTGAATAGCTAGAACCAGATTGATGGGTAGAAACCTTACCAGCTCCACCACCAATGTCAGCACTAGTTTGTACATTGGCTAGAAAGCCTTGCTTACCCCCTGCAGAATATGAAACCTTTTGTTGGGCACCTTCACCACTAGTTGAATATTGACCTTGCACTAAGCCAGCACCAGGTTTGTTTTGACTGTGAGCCTGATCTTCAGCAGAATAACTGAAAGAATAGGCACCACCAGTTTCCCCCGAAGTTAGACCAGCATTAGCGCCAGCGCTACCATACGTGCCAGCAGCTTGAGTATTTTGAGCCGTATATTTGGTGTTATCAAAAGTGCTTGCGCCAGTGAATCGACTGGCTTCAGCGGCAGTTCCACCAACATTGGATGCTACCTCCACTACTGGGTTAAAGCCTTGTTTGCCTTGAGCAGTATACGACACTTTGGTAGAACCGCCATCACTGACTGCGGAATACTGACCACTCACTTGACCTGAACCACTGCTGCTTTGGCTGTGACCGTGATCACCTGCATTGTAAGAGAAAGAAAAGGGTCCAGCGGGTGCACCAGATTCCAAGGCACCGGATAGGCTGGCATCATAAGAACCGGCTGCTTGCACACCTTCGGCACTGGTATATTTAGTGTTGTCAATTGGGCCTGGACCAGTAAATCTCGTAGCTTCAAGAGCAATACCATCACCAATGTTTGATGCAATTTCTCCTACGGGCTTATAACCCTGTTGGCCCTGAGCGCTATATGATACTTTGGTAGAGCCACCAGCACTGGCAGCAGAATACTGACCACTCACCTGACCAGATCCACTGCTGCTCTGACTATGAGAGTGGTCACCTGCATTGTATGAAAACGAAAACGGTCCAGCTGGTGCACCAGAGTTTAATGGTCCTAATGAACTACCATCATAAGAACCAGCATTTTGATCGAAATTCTCACCAGCATATGCTCCTGCACTACTATAACTCGATTTTTGAGCAGCAAAAGCAGCGGCAGCGGCACGGTGAGCAGCCAGAAATTCTTCACTAGGTTTAGGGATGTGGTCACCCTCGGGTTGGAATCCATTTTCATCAGCTTTATATCTAATAGCTAATTTCTGACCCTCTGGGTTAATAAAACTAAATTCCCCAGTAACTTTACCATCACCACTACGAGTTTCGGATTTCGATTGATCGTTGAGTTTGTAGTTGTAAGAATACTGGCCGTTTGGTTGAAACTGAAGATTCATACTTCCTGAACCAATAGCTCCTTGAGAAGCAGCATACCCACCATGAGCTGCTCCTGATGTCTTAGATGTGTAAGCTGTACCAGTGAATGCACCGCCAGTGGCTCCAAAGTTAGAGTTGTACGTTTCAGATACTGGTCCTGTCTGTCCATCAACGGGGATGTGGTCACCTGTGGCTTGGAATCCTCTCTCATCGGCAGTGTACTCGATGAATTTCTTTTGTCCTTCTGGATCCGTGAAACTGTATGATCCCTTCACCTTGACAAATAAAACAGTTTATTTCATCACTTGGGCTATAAATTATTATGCAACCACTAAAATTCACATTTCAAATAAAAAGAAATCCAAGTGCCAAAAATAATTGCATTATCACATTATATAAATCACATTATATAAATTAATCTAGTATATGGTGAAGTTGATAATAAATTAAACCTATCGAAATAATACAATGGCTATTGATATAAGCAACCATGAAAATTGGCTTAACATGAATAAAGCCAACGATGAGTACATCGTAAAATATTAATGAAAATTCTTAGAATGAATTAAAACACTAGACCTATTATAAAAGGCATTGTATGCTATAATATAGTTACTAAGTTTTTAACGTTTTTGCCCGTATGAAAGGCTACATATGGATATTAAGGTACTACGAGTACTGTATATAGTCTACTGTAGCAACTAATAGAAAAGGATAGAAACTAATCAATACTTTATGTCTCAAAATTCAATAACTGTATAAAATATAATAATATTTTATACACTTTTGTAAGCTAGGGTTGCTAGGTAAGCGTAATTTTCAACTAGCTATTTAGAATGGTTTTAATTCCCGGAAAACAAAGCAAATTTTTAATTTCACATACAGTAGTACTTAAAAAAGTACTATGACCGCTTATTACCTTCTATTGGTTGTTGAAATTAGTCAAGTTTCCCTTTTTGTAGTGTAATAAGTGAAGTTCGAATTCGCAATTTAAAAAAAAAAATTACTAATTCGAACTTCACTCATTACACTATGAAATAGGATACTTAGCTAATTTCGACAACTTTAAGATAGTAAGCTGCCATAGGTTTGCCATGTTTTGAAGAAAAGAAAAGTTGGTTGAAAAGTTTCGAGTGCTTTAAATGTTAAAAAAGAAACACGTTGTCGGGATGGAAGGGAAGAATAATAAACTTTGGGTTGAGAACTCATCGATATCTAGCAAATATTAATAAAAAGTTGTTTCTAGATAAAAAAAATACGTCAAAAATGGTTTTTACTTTGCCTGATTGATCTCGTGTCTCAGTCTTCTCTTGGTCCTTTAGAGAATAGGTGTAAGAGTACGCTCCATCTGGTTGCATGTTGAGATTGAGTGTGCCGGCTCCACCAGCAGCAGCAGCAGCTCCAGCACCCTTGTAGCTGGTTCGTTGACCTTCAAAACCAGATGATGCCTGCTGATGTTGAGATGAGGAGTAGAAAGATGATGATGGTGCTGCTCCATAGCCAGCAGCTTCGGCTGTTTGAGCATCTGTGGGAATGTGAGCACCTTCGGCACGGAATCCTCCTTCATCGGCCGTATACTTGATTTGTTTGCGCTGACCTTCATCATCCGTGAAGCTGAATTGACCACGAACTTTTCCATCAGCATCTCTGTGTTCTGACTTTTGCTGGTCTGCGAGGGCGTATTCGTACGAGTATTCTCCATTGGGGGTCAATTTCATTTTGTACGTACCCTTCCCGGCACTAGCTGCACCGAAAGAAGAACCGCTCGAACCGGAAGCTGCACCTGCTGTGTAAGAGGTTCCAAATGTTTGGCCGGTACGACTGAAGCCGCTGGAAGTTTCTTCACCTCTGCCGTAACTTGCACCGGTATATTCTTCGCCACCTCCAGTTCCACCCATTGCAGAATATTGCACGTTGACCGAGCCACCTCCGGGTGCAATGAAGCCATAGTTGCCAGCAATCGATCCGTCAGCTTGCTTCTGTTCGTTCTGGAAACCACCTGTATTGGTATCATACGAATATCTGTACGAACCATCAGGGTTGATGACAAATTCACGATTGGGTATTGCCGTTTCTGCTCTTCCTGATACGTGCATGCATGATGAGAGATGCAAGATGGAGAGCAGAATCTGAAGGAATAAAACAATAAGTAATTAGAAGAAAGTGATTGAACGAAGTAAAGTGTCATAATCTAGTTTAGTAATAATAATAATACATGAAATGTTTAATAACACTGGAGTCTGCAATTTAGATTAAGATTATGCAAAGCAAGAAAATTATGGTTCCATATGCAAAGCAATGCTGATACAATTTTTGAACAACACTGAAATGTTACATGATTTTTGTCAAATGCCATTTTACTGATCATAAAAATGTGTTTTCAGAACACGTTTCTTTAAAAAAAATATATACTGTCATTGATTGCCATGATGTAACGCGATTGAAATCAATGTCAAAAAAGAAATATTTGATTATCAAGGACAGTAATCATTGCAGCAGTAACTGGTTGTAGTAATCTCCCCTTTGCAAAAATCTATCTGTAAACGCTAAAATTACACCACAAACTTTTATGCCATATTCTAAACTTACTTCAAGGTTCTATTACACATCTCATTATGATTACATAGGAATGCTTTTCAAAAACACTCCAAGGATAGGCCAAGCCTCAAAACAAAATTTCAACCCACAAGTTTGCATCAACATTAGAATCAGCCATCAAAGGAATGTTTATACACAAGGGCTTACTGAATAGTATGGTGACGTTTCTTTACACTTATGAAACAACAACATCTTTGAAAATGTCATCTTACAATTTTTTATGAAACTTAATCACAATGAGAGGCATTTATGAACGATGTGAACTTTCATTGCAGTGGCGACATTATTATAATATACAGTATATATATAGAGAGATGTTAAATACATTAGGCTTATAATAAATTTGAGCTCAGATTTGAAGTCTTTCAATAAACATTTTAAGTTTTGTTTAAAACTAAGAAGCATCTTATTTGGGAGCAAAATTCATATTTTCAAATATGAATACGGTCAGATATAAAGTTAACAAAAGAAACAATAACAAACAATAGACCTACTTACAAGTGTTTTAAGCAATATTGTGATCAAGTTACACAATTTAGCTGACTGTCTTCAACTTGCAAGACGGTAATATAATAGAGAATCATGTCAATTCTGTATTATATGAATTCTACATTGTTACATCTATGCAGTTATGTAAACTAATCCATATAGTGACAAGTTTCCACTAAATAAACTATAAATCCATTTAAATTATAATTATTGAATTTGTTGTTAAATTCAATTCGGTCATTAAAATTCAAGCTATCTATCAAGACTAACAAATATAAAAAATGGTTCTTGTCACATACTGTAGTTAACATAAGATAAAGTTCAACAAGTGAAACTGCTAAAGAGGACCTTGACTACAACCAAAAAGATCGTAACATAACAAAAAGCTAAGTAATCAATGTCAACCAGTGCATTTAATTTCAATCATTGTTTACCAATATTTGGAGTTGATTTTGTATTTACATTTCTTGCTTTTTTATATCCAATTATAATTGAACGTTGAAAAATGTAACAAAAGTTAATTCTACAGCACAGGATTACCAATCACATAGTGCTCCATATTATGTAATGTTAATTTAAAGCCAAAATTTTATGTGTGCATTGCCTATACAAATACTGTATAGAGTCTATTCAGTAGTCTATACAGTATAGACAACTCCAAAGTAGGACCGAACATAATCAAAATATTGGCGTAATGCAAAATCAATTTTTCTATTCCTACACAACATTCTGGCTTTTAGAAACAAACAAGTGAGTGTATATCTTACCGCAGCTTTGCTGGTGCCACGCATTTTTGTGATTGGTCGTCTCTGTCACTGATCACAGACTGAAGCAGCTGATGCTGATGATGAGTCTAGGTGCATCAGCTGCTTATATATATACCTCCTCCTCCGTCTCCAATGTGACGTATTGGGGTACATCCCCTGCCATGGCCGCGGGGGTTTGACAATCATCATTTAGCTTCTACAGTACAAAGGTAACTTTCAACACACATAAGGTCAGGTGTGTTGCTCATCTTCTCGAGGGGGGGGGGAAGGTCACCCACTTTCACTTTCTGAGGATGCGCAGTCCTGATCCCACCTTATTTTTTTAATACCCCCTAGGGCTTGGAACAACTTTCACTTCATCAATCCCCTCACCTATAGCCCTCTCAACTCGAGTTCTCAAGTCAACAAGAAAGAACCATTGTTATTCCTATCGGAAACTCCTAATATGCAACTCGAAGATGCAATAAGTTGAATTTCAAGGCGTTCTTGTTAATGAATGGTCATGCCTCATTTACGTGGCAGACCTGCAATTTGGGAAACTAACAAAGGTTTTGTTTATAGACTCGATACACAGTGAAGTTGGCACATTGTCGTCAATGACACTAATTGAAAACAGACTCATTTCCGAATAACCTTTAATATCAAAGTTCACTGTTGGCGAGAAACGTGCAATTAGCACATTTGGTATGCAAAAATGCTCTACTTATATAACAAGAAGATCAATTTTTTATCAAGTTGTCAGTTTATGAACTATAATTATTTGTTTTTGCACATCGATATGCATTAGAAAAGAAACATGTACAGTATTTATTATGTTGGAAAGTTCATGAACTGATCTACTCAGTTGCGTTCACTTTCAATACATAAGTTATATTGTATTAGATTAGAAAGTAACCACTTATTCGGTTAGAAATGTTAATTTATGTATATTTTTTGTTTATCGATTTGATAAATGTAAAGTTTTAAAAATCGCTGACAGAAAAAACCCAATCGCCAAAAGTACAAAAAAATAAATAAATTGTAATACTGTGCCAGAATGATGTACAGGCAAATTTAAAATAAATTTATCGCTAACCACAAAAGTTAATGATGTAAAGTCAATGTAACCATTATACAATACAACGTAACTGTAATAGAAAATTTCACTGTTATGTCGACATTGTGCAATGGTGGAAAGAGAAAAACTACAAAAACAATGTTAAAAGTCATCGGATTATGGACATTAATTAACCAATAATGTGTAATGTGAAATAAAATTCCTTAACTAAGCAGATATAAGGGATATACAATTACCCATAGAACAATCAATATTATTCTATTATTATGAAAGTGTAGTTTCACCAAAATCCACAATTTTTGCCACTTATTTTTTTCAATAGTGTTGAAATTAAATTTAATATTCAGACTATCCGGATTATACTTTAATTTTAATCTGAAATCAGCAAACACTCAATGTATAACTTGAAATTCATATACTGTACTGTACTGTATATACGAGGTGCGACAGTTTAATTTCCGAAATGGCTGTAAAATAACGTGAACGTTAGCACGTGCATGTGTTTGGACATGTTTTAACTAGTGCATGCTAAAACCGTAAGCCGTAGTAGTAGTAGTAGTAGTAGTAGTAGTAGTAGTAGTAGTAGTAGTAGTAGTAGTAGTAGTAGTGTGGAAGTTTTGGCGTAAAAATGAGTGATAAAAAAATTGAGAGCATTGCATTCTGTAAGTCATTATGCGGAGTGTATTCAGGACTTCCCAGCTAAGAAACTAATTATCAAATTGAATAATCCACTTTATTCACCTGACTTAGCCCCTTGTGATTTCTGTTTCTCAAAAAATCAAAATTATCATGAAATAACCAAGATTTTCAGCCATTTCTGACATCCAACCTATGGTGATAAAACCGTTCAATGGTATACTCTAGAAAATGAGTTCCAAACCTTTTTGACATTGTTAGCGATGTCAAATTTGATATATATAACTACTAAAGAGATCTGCTTTGAAGGAGACAGTAGCCTCTAGTCAGTGCACAGGTATGTACATATTTTTCGTACACATGCATTCCGGAAATCAAATTGTCATACCTCGTGTATAGTAAAATCCGTTTGATATGTTAGTCAAGATACCAAAAAATATTATTGGGTTAAGCAGAATGGGTGTTGAAGGTTGAGTTTAGGATTTTCACTATTACTTTTTGTAAATAACTAATGATTTTATTAGTCATTAATTGCAATAAACAGTAATTTTAAAAGTAAAATATACTATGCATCACTTCGTGATTTAATTGATATTCCAATTAAAGACTAATTTAACATACGAGCGAACTAAATATTAGATAAAAGTGAATGTCCCTGTTCATGGTCAACGATGTTTTTTGTTTTGTTTTTTTTTTTTTGTTTATTTTTGAAGCAAAAATATTTTTATTGTAATTGAATAAATAATCAAGTTTTATTTTTAAAAGTTCTTTTCATGATGAAACTGATGTACAATATTTTCCATCATCCTATCGTCTTATTATTTATGTACTGTCAACAATTTTGGGCGTTCCTTTTCAATTCTTTTATTGGTTGTTTGCTATTCTATTATGGTCGTGACGTGACAAAGAAATCATGGTTACACGTAGCAAAAAAGTACACACCAACATATCTCTTTTTAAACGTATGAAGTCTGTAGAAAACGAACGTCTTAAGCGGGTTCCATGTGGTAATATAATATAAAGTCATCTTATCAAATATATGAATGTATTGACAATTTGAACACTTATTCGAATAATGACAATGTTAGTAAATCCTTGTTCTAGCAAATAGGTGAAGGGCCTGGTCCTGGTGGGTAAGTAACATTTTTATAAAAAAGGACTTGGAAGCATTTTCTAATGTGTCAGGTGCAATTCTATAGCATACCTTTCTAACACAATTTTGAGCAAGGTCACACTATGTGTTAAGATATTAGTGCATAAAGTGGCCCATAGACAGCAAAGCAAATTCAGATCTTTAAACGCGTCTTCCTCAAAATTGTAAAAATGTTTTTTTTGACTGAACACCCTTACACTAGGTTCTTCAATTTATATACAGTATACTTTATACG
>JAQIWH010006209.1:0-13216 GCA_034695005.1 Cryptops parisi
TTGTCATGTTTTATCCTCCACCCGTGCAAATGTCAGATCACCGTGCAAATGTCACACGTGCTAAAGACACCCGTGCAAATGTCAGATCACCGTGCAAATGTCACACGTGCTAAAGACACCCGTGCATACGTCCGTCCGTGCAAAGATCACCGTGCAAATGTCACACGTGCTAATGACACCCGTGCAAAAGTCGTGCTCCCCTTTGGAAAATCGTTACAAAGCTTGATGCACTAGTATTGGTGAGAAAACTTGAGTACAAGAAGCTGTCTGTAGATTTTTTTATTTTTTTTGCAACAAGTTGTAGATTGGGTAATTGCCTGGTTGAGTAGTTGTCATGTAAAAGATAAAAATACAAGAGGTTTTCAAATTGAGAACTGTAATTTATGTGAGTTACGTTTTGCAATAAAATAAAATAAAATCACATAAAATTGAAAAAAAGTGCTTCAGCCTGATGGCCATTTGCTTCACGATTGGCATACCTGTTGTGGAAGGAAAACAGAAGCTGAAGGAGCATTCATTCCATTTCTACCAACCAATCCATATTCACATACAGTACTAGCAAAATTTTGTTGCACATTATTAGTAGCTTTGGGAATACTCATCATATAATAGCAAGACTGCGTATATGGACCTCGCATACATTGTGTACATAGTCCCTGTGTTAGTAGCATTGAATCATCGATCATATTTTACTTTAAAAAAAAAAGTTATGCCACACCAGTGACAATTTGCTTGATTTTGCGTGTTTAAATTCAACCAGCGCAATACTGTACAATACAACTGGGACAGACCTATTCGTCACCGAGGCTTAAGGTATCACAATGAGTGAAGATCTAGATTTTGGTGTGATGTAAGCAAGTGAGGTTTCTTGGAGCCTTAGCCACTTAACTTTTGTAAGTGGCTCTATTCCATTTCCCTCTTGTAGTGGTAAATTTAGGGGCTTTATTCATTTATGGTAGATCTGACCAACTAGATTTTCATCTTAACTGAGCTTGTCGAGTAATTGTGTCATATTGACGTTCGATATAGTGTACTGCTAAAAATGGGTGCTTATGAGCTCTTCATCACCAACTACCAAGAATTCTAACAAGCTGGAATTAGTATACCTGGCATTTTTATCACATTTGTCTGCACATGTCAGATTTGTTCATTGAATGCTCAATGATACTTGAACGCTGAGCTTAAATCATAATTGAGTACGAAATTTTGAATGAACAGTTATCTTTTGGTTGATGGTTAAGGCATTTTAAAGTCCAGTTGGTTTTATTTGAAAAATAAACGTGTGACAGACATTCATGTTTATCTAATAGTTTATTAGCCTCAGCTGTGATGTGATGAATCTTCACTTATGCATGACTGTTACTGCTGTGAAATCATTTGATTTTCATATAAAGTAGATTTGAAATGAAGTTTTAAAACAGCATTGTGTTTTAAAATCTGTGGAATTGATGTATTTATTTATTTATTTCATACTATATCCCACAACCGAAGCCAAATTGGGCATTGAATTGCTATTGTTATTGCCCTTAGGTAAAAGTGGTTCATTTTGTTTCAGTTAAATTTGAAATTTTTTAGTTAAAAGTCTTGACAAATTTGTACATTTCACCATTTGTGTCGATTTTGGTGAAAAAAAAATTATAAGGCGTGTGGGCTATTTTCTTATTTCAGTTGATCTTTCTATAGTATTGTTTGTCAAGCACACTTTTGATGTGTCAATTACTCACTAATACGAGTTCCTTTGATGTGAAATACAAAAAGAAAGTCATCTTCCAAGCATGTGTGGTACTGCTTACTCCAATGGGGATTAAAAGGGGGCAACTGATGACATTAGAGGAAACCAGCATTACCAAAGGTAGACAATCGATGAAGCAATCATTGGAGAAGGCGTATAAACCAATTAGAACGTGGAAACATCAGTGCTATAATTGCCAATTACTACTCACCAGTGAACAAATTACTCGATTTAAAAACATTTTGCAATCGTAGGAGTGGGAGGAGTTCTTCCAAATTTCATTGATAAAGGTACATGTGTGATTTATTACGCATGACAAGGTTGGTTTCAGCAAAATGGGTCGGATGATAATAAAATAAGTAGTAGGGAAAAAATTTGTTGCATACGTACTACAACCCTTTTAACCTGGCTTGGCACTGTGCTTTTATTTGCAAAACAAAATTTAAAATTATATGAAACTATAAATTATATATATTAAAAAACTATTGAAATTATATGGTGGAAAGATAGTTCTGTTGATTTGAGTTCACTGGATGAATTCACAACAATTAATGGTTGCTCAGATGAACTGTGTAGTAAGTTGTATGTACTACATGTGTATGTCTGTTTATAACGGTGCTGATCTTGGCTAAACTAAATATATGGTTGTTATTTGTCAGCAACCCTCCACCAGAAAAACTCCACCTTCACTACCGTCAATTTTTTGGAGTTGACATGACGTCGGTCAAAATTTAGCAGAATTAAATGTTCTGCGGACTGTGTTTATGTTAAATTTTAGCGTACCCTCTGACCAAGGCGGGGGCGAAACATTATTTGCTATTAAAACAACACTTTATTCTCATTCTATTATTTGCTATTAAAACAACACTAAACAACACAAGGGCTTTCCCCCCTCCCCCTTCGTCACTGGCTTTCTGGGATATCAGGAAGTGGGTCAAAATAGACAGCAAGATGTTCAATCAATCGAACACAAACAGCGGGCAAGCATAAAATTAGATAAAAGGGAGTTGTAACTTGTAACAACTGTTTTAGGATACAGCTAGAACCACAAAAGTCTTATGCAACATTTTTATGTAACATTCTGTGTTACATCAATTTACGGTGGAATCCCGCTATTCGTACAACTAAATTCGACTCGCTACTCGAAATTTCTACAATTCCGAGCATCTTTTAGTGCAAAGAAACAGAAAAGAGGAAAAGAAAATACACCAAAAGGGTTATCTGATGTGTTGTTTACGGCAAACAATAACATTTCTCTTCCTCTTCATCTTCCTCTTGTGCCATCGTGTTCATTTACAGTACTGGTACTGTTAGAGTACATTTATTAGTTTTGTAATGATTTTGTGTCGTGTCAAGTACTCAATTACTATAAAGGCTTATATAAACAATCAGGGGTCTGAAAGCCATTAATCCAATCAGCATTATTTGTTAGCGAAAAAATTTATTCGCCATTCCTACAAATCATAATTCGAACAGTTTCCCGGAGCGAATTGTGTACGAGTAGCGGGGTTCCACTTTACAATCAGTTACATAACAATTGGCCATGTACCAATATATAAAAAAAACTTTACTCAACACTTTTGATTTGTCTTTTGATGATTTTTGTTTACTACCACTTATTTGTTTAAACATTTTCTCGGCATTATTCATTGAATAGCTGTAGAGGCTTGTCATCACTCCAGTTGAGTGAAATTCAAAATCTAATTGATGATAAACGTCTCATGTAATTGCATCAAACTCAACAAAATTTTGTTGTTTTGCTAGGGTTTTCTACAAAAACACAACTTGAAACTTGGATAACTGAATATAGAATAACAAAGCTCTTTATTTTCGTGTTTGTATGTTTGGCAACAAATTCTTATTGATTTACTTTGACTGTTTTTCAATCACATTCCATCTGTCAGAACAAATAATTCATGAGAAGCGAAGTCCCCATTCTGTTGTGATGTTATTGTCAATGGGGTTTAAAGAGGAATCAATGAAACCGTTGTGTACTCCCACGTTCGGTGCTTTCACTCCGTCATTGCTTTCGTCATTGAAGCTTTAGGTTCGTCATTGAGAAAACGGAGGAGAGGAGGAGAATATTGATCCAATGTTGTGCCAAGTATGAAAGAGTGGGAAAAGGTCTTGAGAATCAAGTTGATGCTTTCACTCACGCTGTTGTTGTTGTCGTCGTCGTCGTTTAGAACTGCCCTTAACACCATCATTATCAGCGGCACATTAGTTGTTTTAACAGCACCGTGGTGAACGATGCGGTGTGCGCAGGGAGTACAAACATGTTGTTGTAGCTTAGTCAGAGTGTTATGCATGGGATGTACATGTGAATTTAAGGTACGTTGGTTGCTATTGATGCCGCGTGTCGTCGATTTTTTTTTTTCATATTGTCACACAAATTAGGATCATTTGAGTTGTTTTTCGCTGATTTAAAATATGTTCACTCTTGATAGTTCATTATACAAAAAAACGTTCTTTTATAATATTAGCTTCAAGTTCGGCTTTTATTTTAATAATGTGTTGTTGTACAGATCTTCTACTTCTGTTTGTGAACAATTAGTTGGTTCAGACGGTTTCTCACAAGGTGGATTTACATGATGATGATGTATTATTTATTTTGTAGATTAGTGAAATGGTTTTTTAGCTTTGGCATGTACTGTAGAAGATGGCTGTTGTCACTTTTTTTTGTACCATATAGTGTATATGAAACTGTCATGGTTGTCTTTGGACAAACAAATTCGAAAGAAATGTTTCGAAACATGTTGAAGTCTTAAGTTGTCTCATTTACAGGACGGCATATAATATACGCCACAGTTTTTATATTTTATCTACTTAACTGATTAAACTATTCCATATAAGAAGAATGTAAAGTTATAAAACTGAATTATGAGAACAGCATAGGCAACTGAACAAATTTCTACGACAATTGTTGAAATTTCAAATACAGTGGACACCACTTGTTGTGATCACTTTGGGGCACACACACAAGTGATAACAGCAACCGATAAAACTCGTAGTTATTGCCGTTTATGGTGACCATAAAGTTGTTAATCACTGTTTACTGACCATAAGAGCAAACTTTAGTCAGTTGAAAAGGACATGGCTCGTTGTGATTACCCCGAGACACAGCTATAGCTATATTGTAGTGATAACAATAATAACCGTTAAAGCCAAGATAGAACTGTGTAGCATTGTTTAACAAAGTTGAACTATAAAGGATTGTCTTTATATGCGTTATATAAGCTTCACTTTTGAGTGAGTGAAGAACATAAACGTGAGTTGAGGTGTGAACGTATCAAAAGATCAAAAGCGCCGAAAGAATTTCGTAAAAGTTTCACTCGTCCTGTTTCACTTTTCCGAACTGTCTAATCATTTAATTGTCATGATCCCAGAGAACTCGATGGATGCATTATGACCCCCCTTCCCTTGAACTAGTGGTTAATCTACTAACAATATAGTAGCACATTTCCACGTCGGTGTTTCAAAAATCAAAATTTGAAAGACTTTCAAAATGTGTTACTGCAAAAACTATGTTAAGAATCATTTTTAATGTTGTTCTTTGTGATCACTTTGAGGGACAGCATTGTTTATTGACCATAGAACAGAAGTTTTGTAAATAAAGTGGAAGTGTGATAGAAGCTTTTAAATCGTTCAACATGACAACATGCGGTAAACAACATACCAGTACAATACTGGTTTTTATTTCTTCGAAAAGTGATCAATGAAACAAATGCAAAGACGTTATGGACGTAACCATACTATTGTATAACAGAATATACCAATAATGATGTTCTTTGTGGCTTTTATTCGTTTTCTGATTGGTAATTGTGATATGCGTTTCTTGTCATGGGAGGAAATTCCTAGCATATCGAAACATACTCCCCCTAGCATAGCTTCCTATGCTTTCTAGCATAGCTCGCTATATCTTTGCATACCTTTGGGACTGGGGCAGGGATGGCGTTATTGTTGTGGAATTAGTACAATAAAATTACTCACTCATTTATGACAGGCTTCCAGCTTGTGTGAATATAAAATCCAATATACAAGGTGCCTCTTCTCAAGTGAGACAGGAATATCTTGCCTAGTGGCTAGTATTGCAGTTACATCGATTATAGCCAAATGCATGGGCTTAGCCAGCATTTCGGTCAGGGGGGGGGTCAAAAAATTTCACACAAGAAAGACTCAGTAGGGGGTTACTGAGTTCTTTTCTTTTTTTACTTTAATTGAATCAGCCAACAAAGAAAGGACCAATAACATTATAATATCAATAACATTACACAAAATGGCTATATCTTCACTTACATATATTTAAAGACAATTACATAGTACATACAATTAAATTCATTATAAATGTAATTGTATTTAAAAATTATATGATATGGATATGGCAAATTATTTCAGACTAGTGGTACCAGGGCTTCGCTCGTTCGGTCGTTTTAAAAAATTAAACAATTGAAACGGGAATCAAATTAAGCTCGAGTTTAACAGTAAGTTTAATAAATCCAGTGTGGAGTGCAAACTCGGTCTCGAACCCAATGCTGTCTCCAACCATCGCGCGTGGGCCATGATGTACCACTATCGTGGTATGTCATGCGTAGGCGCAACACTCGCTTCACAGTGCTGGCCGCAGCACGAAACTTATAAGAATATAGTGATTATCCGAGATTAGTTATCGAAACATACATTCAATCTGGATAAAACTTACTATGTTATCTGGGACCACAAAAAAAATCAAGTTAATCGGATCAGTAGTTTTTGCGTGGTGGAGTCACAAACATACAGACGGACTTTCGCATTTATTTATTTATTAGTAGGGATATTTGATAATTGAAATTAATTCACGAGAAACCTATAACGCAAATCAACGTTAGGCCTATAGTTTGTGCTATCCAAAAGATTCCGGGATTGAAATGTCAGGGGTAAAAGGGGTGTGGTTACAGGACTGTGCTGCTAGGTTTCCTTCCAGAGGAACTAGTCCAGCGATTTTCGTTGCCGTGGAGTTACTTTTGTGTACAATTTAGTTTTTTTATGAGGTCATGGTGTTTGGCGATGGGCCGACGACGACAGGAGAGAGCAAAGGACGAAAGCAAAGATCATGAATGCGCTGGATCATTTTGTGGCAATTTTCAACTTGTACCAACACCGACTATCATTTCCCACCTTTCTTACCAAGCCCCCTGCTACTTGTTTTTTTTTTTTTTCAACAATGGAAATGAAGCTGGGGGTGAAACAATTCGACAGAGTAAGAGGAGATTCAAAAAGGGTTACAGAAAATGACTTCCAGAAACGTTTACAGAGCATTGAAAATCTCACTGGAATTGATGAATAAACTCAATAGGAGATTACTTTGATCAAGTCAATTAATTTTTATTGTTAAGTGTTGTTAATGTTGTTTGTAATAAATAAATCACAGGAACGATTGGGTAGCACCTCGTATACAGCACACGCACACACACACTCGATGCAAACTTTTTGTACAGATCCCTGAAATGTATTTATTGTGTATAATATAATAATAATAATCCCCCTAATCGATAAAATATTTTCTCAGCAAAGAAAATGCTTCTAAATAGAACAAGAAGCATGCACCAACATGGTGCCTGGCACTTTTTAGACTCGGTTGAAGCTGGAAAATGAGATCTATGCTGGACATAACTTAAAACTGTCTTGTTGGTAGAAAGCCATAAACCAGGCCCTGTTGTACTGATAATAGGTGGTTAATAGGACAGGACGCACTCTACAGCTTCAGTATTATGTGGGTTAAATAATTAGCTTAAAACATTGCTAAACCATAAGTGCTATCGCTTTTTTTCTTTCCAAAAGTATGAAGATTCTCATTTATTTTCAAACAATATGATTATGGCAAATATGGTTTAAGCAAGGAAAACCAGGCTGTGGTTTGAGTAGATCATCAATAGAATTATGATGGATTGTTTTCTTAGTTTTTAAAATCTCTACTTAATAACTCAAGTTTTGTTTGTTTATTTGGAAGTCCAGGCTGTTCAATTGACTCTGTGGCTGGTACAAAGTTTTCGGTTATTGAAATATTCTTGGGACCCTTGCCCCAGCATGGAATCGAATTGGGGACCTGTCGTTGACACAAATGCTACAACCATCCTCTTTTGAGACTGATAAAGTGGGTACTTACTAGACTAACAAACACCACTTCTAAAGTTTGTGAGGGCGTAGGTTGAGTTATGGTAGATTGATCTTTGTGCAGGATGCATCTACCATAATCACTCAGCGTGAGCTAAGACAAAGCTTATTTAGTCAACCGATTTGTTGTCAGCTCCAGTAGCTCAGATTGTATCGGCGTAAACAATGAAGTCACGGGTTCTATCCATTTAATTTTTTTTTAAAACAATTCTTGTAATCCTTTATTACTTTGTATTCCGAATCGTTAATTCTGAATTAACAATTTAGTGTGCCATGATTAATCTTAAGTCTTAGATGTCAGAAAGAATTTGGAGCTGCTGCAGTTGAACTAATTGCAGAAAAACCAACAAAAGACCAGAAATTCTTTTCGGAGGGAAGGAAGGGGGGGGGGGGTTAGTTCAACACTAAAATTCATGGAAATTGAAGCAAAAACATGATTTTTGACAAGGATAGTGTTAAGTGAAAAACATGGCACTCATTTTGGGTGCACTTGCAGCATTCTACATTAGGAGCACCAAATTTACAATGTAGGCTTATCGAAAACTCCATTAGGAGTTGGAACTT
Source organism: Cryptops parisi (assembly GCA_034695005.1). Taxonomy (NCBI): domain Eukaryota; kingdom Metazoa; phylum Arthropoda; class Chilopoda; order Scolopendromorpha; family Cryptopidae; genus Cryptops; species Cryptops parisi. The sequence continues at coordinate 8,447 of JAQIWH010006209.1, forward strand.
TTGTTTTTCAACTATTTACAGGAAAACTTCACCCCTTAACAACACATGTTATTCATTTATTTATTGTTTTTGTTTGTTTTGTTTAGCCACGTCGATTTCCCGACACGTACCTCAAGTCGCCAGGTATCAAGCCCCGAGGAGCCGGACGTGGTCCTCTTCCAGGTCCCCTTCCCAGTTTAGAGTCCACTCTGCTGAGGAGTAGCTCTCGTCTCACCGAGGACAGAGAACCTCACTCCCCTCGAGTCCAGAACACTCCCCCGACTCCATCCACCCCTTTAACGCCACCCCACTCAGCAAATGCCATGGTCAGCGATAGCAGTGTTTTTGCTCCTGTCATGATTCCAAGTGAGTAGTTTCATTTGATTTTAAAATTTAATTCATTATGCAGTGGAAGTTGTTCGTGGACCAAGAGTTGCTGACGTTCTCTATAGTGTTCAATCTAACACCATTCAATGGTTCATGGAACATTTTTTTTTAAAAATTGTCTCCTGTTAAATGATGGCAATCTGTACCAAGCAGCTAGACTGCACGTTCAGCATGCCATCCAAAGATGCAGACCAATGAAAGAGATTACTTACTTTCCTTTTAGGTGGGAATCTTTCACCTGGTCCATCCACATCTATAAATCCGCTGCTTCCGCCACCACTACCACCGCGTAGCAGAAAACGGGAACCTTCGGTTGGCGACACATCTCCAAAGGTGAAACAAGCACCGGATGCACCGGTGTTACCTCCACGAGACAGTTCGCCCGCACCCCCACTGCCGCCGCGTTCTTTTATCGGAGGCACTCTTCCGAGAATGACTCCCACATCCAATGTGCATCGTGAAAACTTAGGTAGTCTTCCAAGGCGAAATTCCGCACTCGAAATAGCTTGCAGTGCGACTCCCCCTCCACCCCCAACAATCGTGCCACGCCGCAGCTCACAATCATCAATGAACGGACCCTTGCTAATGGCAACACCAGTACTCCCCCCTAAAACCTACAAACAGACTCAGGTGAACCACGCGTCTCCGAGATAGTAATGCTGCGGGTGATAAAAATGTTGTTAACCAATGACCTGATTTATGCAAACCAAATTTAATCGCGAGTTGCGAGTGCTTCTTCGGAAGTTTGCAGCTGCACTATCAATTCTAATATCAAGTATTGCTCTTTTCAGCAGTGATTTTTTGTTCTTTTAAAAGAAGTTAGAGCAAAGCATGGACACTGAATCGTGACACTTTTCTTCAAATGTCCATGCAGTTAATTTTGTATGTGTTTGTACATAATCGTGTCATAGATGACGAACTGTTTAATTACTATACATCTTGAGCATCATGAAGAATATGCAAATAAAAATTAATCCTATACACATCATTGCGATCCATCACCTGGTAGGTATGTCACAACTCTATTACTACTCTAATGAAGCTATTTAGCTTCATGTAGAGTAAAAACTGATCGTCTGAATATTTGGATACACAAACAACAAAATGGATTCGAGTCATCGTGTCACATCTACCTATGGTACACTTGTAGAGCAGTCAAAGAACATTACAGGATTTTTAAAATGGTTTATCAGTCTTGGTTTACACGATAACAAAAAGTGGAACGGGTAAAGCATTATCTGCAATTTATGACAAACATGTTGCTTACGCTACTCAAACCTGACTAACATGTATGTACTCCCTAGTAATGCTGCAGAATGCATTGTGACCCGCTTGATGATCGTACAAGAAAAAGACCAATGGTAGTGATCCGCAGTATAAACGATAGCGCTATTTACCGAGGAGCGGTATATTACTACAAATTTTCCTTATACCGTCTTGGTGCTTAAACTTGTGGAAATCCATTGACGGATTTCATGTGTTCAGATGTATCAATAACACTGAATTATTAGGTCGTTATATCAAACAAGATTAAATTTATTACATTATTTTTTAAAAATCTTAATTTCAAGAGGAATATATGTGCAATTATATGTATAAATACTAGTTAGATATTATAGCGGCGCATGATACATTTAACATGTTGCCTTTGTTGGTTAAAATCAACCAGTTGTTTCACACACACAAAAATGGACATTGGAGAATTCATAGATCGCATTCATTTGCGAAAAAACTTCCAATACACTACGCCTGCTAAGATGCCCGCTTCAATGATTATTATCAACACGAGGATTAACTTGTTGGTGATGACTCTGCAAAAGACAACCAAATACATCAAATTTTGCAAAATGCCTATTATTACATGAAAAACTTTGTTTCTTACCTCCTATACATTGAACGAAGAATTTTTCTACTTTTACTGAGGTTGTCATCCGTATCTGTCAACTAGGGTAAAATAACAAACTATTAGAAACGATTTTAAGATTTTCGACATAATGCAAGAAATTGCAGTAACTCACCCGCTCTTTGGTTCTAGTTAATGCCTCGCGCTGTTGTCCCAGTTCAGTGATAATTTCATTGCCTATAATGTCAGTTTCAGCTGCAACCTGTTGCGACCGAAGGATGCTGTCCGATGTCTGACCGAGGACGTGCGCCGTTTGTAATACCTGAACCCGTTGTTCGTTTGGAAAATTCTAAGAGTAGTAAAAGGAAAAAGACAACTACTATGTAAGTATGTGTGAGTATGACATAGCAGTAAATTTTAAAGCATCACGATTTGAAACGATTGTCATCAAACCATAATGCTACAAATTTAATTAAGAGTAGTGTAAGTGGTTTAAGTCTTACATCGAGTCCTCCGTAAGATTCAGGGAACAGTTCTTGCCGTCGGAATGAATCGCTCTCATTGTGTTTCTGTGAAAACCCAAACCATTTTAGTTATAGCATGTTTTGTTTTTTAATCGGAAACAGTTTTGCTCAATTACCAATTTGTTTTCCAAGGTTTTGACGTCGTCTTTGTAGATTCGTAGCTTTCCGAGCAACTGGGTGCGGAACGGATAAGGAGCAAGATGAGCTTCACTCTCAAGATCCCCTAACTACTAAAAACAATATTTAGTGTTAGTTAAGAAATTCAATAAGCATTAGTAAGTACAACTCAGAATAGTAGTACTTTACCAAGGAATGTAAAATTTCTATTTGCTTTTCCAGCTCCCTTGACAACTTTTTCTTCTCTTCTGTAACCAAAGACAAAGAATATCGTGTCATTTCGAGTGATGATAGGTGTACACAATGTGTAACACTTGCAGTATAAATATACTCAATTCTACACAGTAGGTACAGATATGTTATACATTGTACAGACAACAAACTTAAATGCTTTATTTATGACGTTTCGGATCTAGTGTTAGTTCACCTCCAGTGGTTTTGTGTTTATGGGTGTCGATATCAGGTTAGGTGAGAAATAAAAATGGAATTTTCACTGTCTGGTCTGGTAATAGACTCACAAAGTGGAGGAGAACATTTCCCCCAATTTACTTATTAACTCTAGAATTATTTTAATTAGCTCTTAAAAAATTTGTAAGAGGGACCCCAAATTGTATGTCCAGAACTTCGAAAGCAACATGTAATATAGTTATCATCATAGATACCGTGCATTCAATTTGTTTTACAATCATCATATAACTAGGGTTTCATTTTTATTTCGTGTCACACTGTAATCAGCTTTTCATACGTTATTTGAAAGATAATCGTGTGCAATGTATACAACACAGTTCTCTACTGTATACTCACCTCCCCTTGATCTCGGTAACTTGGTTGTAAGCTTTCGTTGAATGTCATCCTTAATCGACCTGAGTTCTTCTTCTATGTTTTCAAATTTTTCAGATGACATCCTTCTAACAAGAAAACACTAAATTAAAATGAACTGCCATAACTATACAATACAACCCAGACTCATAATGTTTACCATTTACCCAGTGAATTGATGTGACAAAATGATTCATAAGCATCATCATAGTGACGTCATTAGTACATTACATACACTAGTGCCACTCGGTGAAGAAATAAACAAACAATTTTTTCTGTGCAGTGCGTTCCGCTTCCTCTGCTTCAATTCAACCCCCCTTTAGATCAAAGGTATGTATGGCCACTCCAGGGCCACTCTATACCTTTGCCTTTAGATGGGACTGATCAAAGTGAATAGTTCAATTCTTCAACTGTCACGTTTATTTACTGGTAGGAGAGAGCGAATCTGCCAATGCATCATTACTTTCGATTTTGATTTTTCTATTTAAGACGAGTGTAATCTAGTCATTAGTAAATGTTGTGTTGTTGCTCTGATTTGTTCGACATCTGCTCGTCATAGCAGTTTTTGTTTTTTGCTTTTGAATTAATTCAAACAGTTCAAACCAACTAAGGATATTCCAGTTTGAACTGGAAGTCACCGACGGACCTTTAGGTTGAAGCAAAGTTAATGGATACACTTTGGGTTGAAGATCGCAAGGCATTGTCGTTGGTAAGATATTATGAGTTTCATTACATTACACAACTACGAGTATTATAAGACCATGGTTTATTTTAATCTTCTTTTACTAACACTAGGGCCTACAGGATGAAATATTGAGTTTCATGCGGAAGTTTAATGATTTTTGTTTCCTTTTTCAAGATGTGTTCTGCTTTCTTAAAGAGTTCCCCTTACTTTCTTTTTTGTTTCCTCCTGTAAACAAAATTACAACAACACTTAACCATCAACTGTTTAAAATTGGTGGGGTTTTGTTCAAATTGCAAGTTGTATATGATATTTTTTAAAGTATCTCTTGTCATTAATTTTTAGGTAGTGGCTACGTACACGGCACCTTGTATTTTACTCCGTTCACGGCAGTGCTCTCGGATTGGTCAATGTAGTCA
>JAQIWH010006210.1:0-13216 GCA_034695005.1 Cryptops parisi
GTTCATGAATTCTTAACCAGGGGTAGTGTCACTTGGTAATTTCACATATCCGACATATTCACATGTCTGGTGTACGTTGACCTACATTCTGTACATCAATAAATGAGAAAAAAAAATCTTTGCCTGTAATCCCTTACTATATACAGTATGTATGCGAATGTCATATACATTGACGTTTGTCTTGTTGTATATTGGACATCACTAAAAAAAATCATGCTAAAAATTTTTACACTGTTAATTAAATTGTAACTACCAGTGGAATGAAGATATCAATTGTAATGTTTTATCTTAACAGAATAAATAAATTACTATGTGAAGTTTGATGTAAATGCTACATTACATTGTATTATGCTGTTAATGTTATAATACAATACACTGAAAAAAAGTATTTTTTGTCACCATCTCTAACTGGCAACGACTTAAAATACTGCAGTACTAAAATAGTTTAAAACACAATACAATTTTTAAAGAAGAATAAGCCGTAGTACGTTGTCTAATAATCAATTTTCCAAATTGATTACAAATGCAAACAGAATAACCTTTTTTCACGACATAATTCATTAATCAAACAGCAGGTAAACATAACCGAGTGCTTGAAAAACGTTACTTTCAAAGAACCTGTGACAAGAAGATAGTTATAATAACTATACAGAATTTATGAGCTGCAATATAATGAATGAAATTGAAACGTCGAGACATTGTTCTGTAGCCTATATAAAATGAGATGTAGCCATTCCGAGTTGCTCAATTCTATGGGCAAATGATGCGAAATTTGCAGTAAATAATTTAACATCAGACACATCAATACTACAGCATATAAACTGTAAGATATATAACGTCGTCGTAAATTAGTAAATGCATTCTTCGAGAGTCCCATGCAAAATCGAGGTCACTGAGGATTTTATTGAATATGGGTAATGTTCAACGTTATCTCTAGTGTAGAAAAAAACAAGGGAAAAATAGCATGTACTCGTAGCATAAAAAAACAGGTTGATGAAAAATAGGGTATAGCAGGTGTTATAGGAGAACTGGCACCAATAAATAAATCATACCATGTTGTGTGTGTTCGTCGTCTACATCAGGCTGATCAATGTGAATACAGTTATTTATATTCATGCTATAATGATGAGCAGTGTATCACTAAGCAGAATATTCAAACTTGGTCTAGATTTTAGTCGTTACTAGCAGTCTCATTGAAGTTAAGCTTGTAAACGAAAATTACTCATGGTTGTCACATCCACCCCCTTTGGGGTCAACCCTTGATCAGCGACTAAACAAAAACATTATTCGAAACGTCATACGCTAGTGTGCATTTGAAGGTTCAACACGTGTGGTAACCTCCCTTTAGTGACACAAGATATATTCGGTGGGAATTTTATTGAACTAGTTTGTGAAATATATGAGTGCACTTACTTGCATCACGTGATTTAATCACTAAATCACCATGAAGTTAATTTACTGTCTAAAGTGAACAGGTTTAGCTTTCTGCATAACACAGCTACAGCTTTGTAGTGCTTTCCTGCCGAGCACAACGCATTGCTATAGCTTTTGAGGGCTTTCTAGCATTACTACAGCCCCGTTTGAAAGCTTTCCAACAAAACACCGTGCATAGCTACAGCTTTTAAAGGCTTTCCAGCATAACTACTAATGCTGGTAAATTCTGATTTGATTTGATTATTATTATACGTCTCGAATTGGATGAGACAAATCTACAAATTAGATAACGGAAATAACAATAATCTAAAATCAAAAGTGTAACAAGGTAGATTAAAATACATCGAACGAGAAGATGATATGTGAGAAGAGTTTTTTCTCAAAATGTTTACAACTGTTAATACATTTTGTGTTTTTACATTCTATTGGTAATTTCCTTAGGCTAATAGAAAATTAATTCTAATGCAAAATTAAATATTACACCATACAATTTTAGCTTTCTAGGTATATTGATACAGAAATTTAAGCTGGGCTCACGAAGCAAGTTTTTTGTGGTTATAACTACAGAGATGTTTATATTAAAAATAAAAAAATCCTGTTGAACGATATACACACGCAATTAATAGTAGTATAAACAGTAATTTTCGTGTCACCCCCTCCGATGGTGTCACTGGTTCACACCCCCTAATGATGTTACTGGACATTGATCATACATAATTTTGTTGCAAAGTTGAAATAAGTATGCATTTGACCACATGAAGAATATGAGACTCTCTACGTCAAACTCCTGCCAGTCTCTACATACCACTCAAATACAAATGTAACTTGAATGAAAATACTCATAAGTATTCTTCAAATTGTCTTTGAGCTATTTCAATTTGAAAATGTTCGTAAGATTAAATTATTATATAGATTTTTAAGGTAGCTAGGTACTTAGGGAGGTGGAGGTTCGCTAACTTTCCAAAAGGCATACCATAGTAACCCAATCACAAGTCTGCAACAACAAACACAAACCTAAATTATGATAATAAGAGGCCCAAAAATTATATCTTATTAAGATAAGATAAAATAGCAATATGTTAGCTATATATAAATAGCTATATGCTAATACAGCAGCACACTCGAAAATTGTTAAAAGAGAACATGGTTAATAGCTACGACCAAAATGATAAAAGAAACTTGTACACAAGATTGTTTTAAAAAAATTAAACACATTGCTCAAAATTTCCATAGTATTAAAAAAAACACAGAGATCACAAGGGATTGATCTTTATAGCCTGTAATGTAATACTCAGTTTGTTTTTGTTTGCTAGGTGAGAAGGTAGATGATGGATTGAACACCAACAATTGATTGAGGAAATAAAACTCCTGCAGTGCCTGTAATTCACTCAAGGAGTCAGGACACACCAGGGGGCCATATTTCCAAGCTTCAGTGCGATAGGAGTGCATGGGTTGATTGCTATTTCAGATGTGCTTAAATCCCAACACTGATCAACATGGTCAATGGTGAAAATAGTTAACAGCTAATTGTATATGGGCTAATTGCTGTTGGGTTAACAGCTAATCGGATTAACAGCTAATTAACAGCTAATTGATGTTGGGATTTGAAATGACAACCACTACACATAAGCAAAATTCCATCTCCAACCAAACTGAAGAGAAACACGACTTCCAGAACATAGTTATGTGACTAATGTCCATGATCACAACAGCCACCATGCTTTCAACTCATTTTAAAATTGTGTCAAATGTGAAGTTTTGATGCGGACTAATAAACAATCTTTTGTTTATTAATACTCTTAATGCAAGAAAATGTTGAATTGAAATAAACCATTTGGGGCCCTAAATTGCATGTTTACCCATTTTATGGTAAAAACAGGGTACGGTACGGAGGAGAACAAGCAAAATCATATTGCCACGTAAACTTCAAGATTACCATAATTAATAGTACTGTACTAATAATACATATTTTATCGATACATATAAATCATTTATAATGTAAAGAGATTTCAAAATAAATTCCAATTTTTCATTTGGTTTGAAAAACTTGTCAAAAATTGTCTGAATTTTATCAACTGTTTTCACGTCGGGTAATCTTTACCAGGGGTAGTTTTGGAGGGGATCATGACCCCCCTCCCTGTATAGACGCATCATGTAATCATGATTCGCAACATCTTTAACCAACAAAGAACTAGAATCTTTACATTACAGAGATTCTAGTCTTGTGCAAACAATAATACAAGTATACATAGAAATGGAAAAAACCAGTCAGAAGAACCCAGCATTACATAGTTGGAATGGATTCATTTCCCACATCTAACACTACAAAATGTGTGGTGTGGCGGACATGAGAAATCTAACCAAACAAAATCCAAACTGTTATACAAGAGGACAAAAAGATACGGTGTTTGGTATTTCTTGAAGCACTGATTTAACAATTTAAAAAAAAGGTAGAGTTACCTAACGGTAATAATTGTCTTACCTAACGGAATCTTTTGCAATTGGCCTCTGATACACATGAACGGAAACTCCCGAATCGTTCTCAGGAGAGTGAACTGTTGAAGAACGATTGCATTGATCAACATCTGTCGAACTCTGAGATCTTGACTGTAAAAGTAACATGGAAATAAAATACCATTAATTTTAATAATAGTTGTGAAAAGCTTAGAAATTTGTAACTACAGATAAGTTTAAACAGAAACCAAACATCTCCAACTCACAATTATACAAATGTAATTTCAGGTTCAACATTTTAAGATAATGTTTTCAAAAAAATAGTATCAGCTATGCAGAAGAGTAATGACTAACCAAACAAAATATACGAAACCTACTATAAAAATTTACCATTGAACTATGAATATAATTTAATCAACTCGAGTCTAACTTCTAACCTTTGAGTGACTAATATTGAAATACTGAATTGAACTTGAAAATGGTATTTTTTCATCTGATTTCTCAAAACTACAGTTTTTGAGTTATGTTGTAATTCCACCTAGCTCCTCAATTAGTCTATTCCTATTACTTCGTAAGAATATGATAAAATTAATATTATTTACAGATACACCCTGTATATCTGTGCATGATTTTCTCTTGAACAGTGAGCCAGTGTCCATGTTCTTAAAAAGAACTAATAAATTGATAATGAACTATTCCCTTGAAACTATAGGAAACAAAGAGGAAATGCTTCACTGGTTAAATTTCAAAGAGAAATTATAACAAAACACGCGACTGGGATGAAAAGTGAGTACTCTTTGTAAATCACATGGATTATTCACGAGCTACTCTAAAACATTTTATTTTATTATAGAAAATCTACCAAACGGAAAATTGGAAACTTATGCACGAATTACGCACTTTATAAGAAAAATTATGTTTCATAAAAGTGTTTCCCATAACGAGGGTTGTGCATGCACCAATTATTTTTAACTTCTCATAACAGGCTCAACTGTATTTTATGCTTTAACCCATAATGAACCCTACCATTTTTTTTCTCACTTTTGGGTGTGGCCAGGTGCATATTTTACATAATAATTACTAAACTTTTAATGAATGCACCTATCACTTTTTAAACAAGGAAGGTCCCTATTGCCTTGACCTTCAAAAAATTAAACCTTAACCAGAATAAAATTTCAAAAGTTCCTAGTACAAAAGAATAAATCAATCTTTGGCACTTCCTAGTGCTATAGAATAATATGACATTTCAGTGAGTCTACTTTGTGCCAAAATAAGCACAAAAAAACATGACATCTAGTACAAATAATAGCCTGCAGACAGACTATCCTTGCCAGAAGTTAATACGATGGATTATAATTGGAATACAAAGGAACTAAAACATTATTTTTAGCTTCGTTCATGCTGGGAGTGAGAGAACATGACTTCCAAGAAAACATTCGTCTTCTGCAACTTACCTCGACGGTTTCAAACGACTGCAAATCATCTAGCTGATCCTCAATTGTCTCGAAAGAGTCTTGCGAGGTAGAGTAAAATGATTCCTGCAAAGGTTTCCACTGTTCGTGAGCATCGGAAGGCAAGTTTGGATTCGTTATTGGAGGAATTTTGCGAAGACGATTCGCAGAACTACTTCGTACAATCGTCGGGCGTGTGGGAACCGGCATTTCAAATGAAATGTGGTTTTTTCCATCTGTCAATTAATAAAAAATATATCTATGTAAAACTCAAACAACATAAAAGAAAAAATAAAATAAACAATCCATTGGATTAATCCTACAGAGTTTCTTTTAATGGAGATTTGCACAACTCAAATTAGCTATTGAGAATACAGTAGAACCCCCATAGTATCCACAGACTCAAGCATCTGTGGTTTCAGTTATCCGAGGTTGACGTCACTCCTATATTATATGAAAAATTCTTACAAGTTTAAACATGCGCGCTGTTCTGAATATCGTATTGTAGTGACATTTCGTGGCTGTTTCTTTCTTTATAAAAAAAAGATGGCTCCAAAGCAAAATATAATTGAAGACTTGCCCAGAAAAACGTTGTATGTTACAAAAATTCAATATTGAGATTATTATGGCCTCATATATAGGCCTAGCTAGTGCCGCCAGTAGACAAACTCATACCTATCTAAAACGTACATATCACTTCGAAATTGGTCACCTAATAGGTGACAATTAATGTGTTGCTGAATACTTCTTTTGCTATTTACTCAAAACTATGAATTATTGTTACTTGCAACGTTGTTCTGGGAAAGCTTTCAATTGATGCTGGCAGGCAATTTAGATATCATTTGTATCATCGTTGTATCAAAATTGTTATAAAATTGTATTAAAATCTCATTATCTCATTTCATTATCATTAGTTGTAAATGCACAGTACTGTATATGAAAAATATAGCACAATTACATGCTGTTCAAGCGTTTGGTATTATCCGCGGTTTAAGGTATCTATGGATACCTGATTGAATAGGAACCTATCCCCCACAGATACGTAGTTCAACTGTGATATTTTTTATATGCTTTATATTAGCTTCACATGCGAGTGACTGAGTGAGTGGGCTTTGAATTGAATGTATACTGCCATTTACAGACTTTTATGATATGATAGTCTACTGTATAGTGCAATGGACGAAAAATTGCATAAAGTGAGAACCGCATAAATTGAAAACTGCTCAAGTCCAATGTAAAAATATCGCATAAAACGAATCGAAAAATTGTAGAAATCAAAAATGAAATCACTCAAAACTCGCATAAATTGAGTATCGCATAAGTCAAAGATCGCATTAATGTAAATCAGTATACATCGAAACTTGCACAATCGAAAATGGAATTACTCAAAACTCGCCTGAATTGAATATCGATTACTCGAGATTGCAGAAATGTAAATTCGCATACAGCAAAATTGTATATGAAGCGTATTCTTAAAAAGTATACTTGTTCGATTAACAAGAATAGATGTAGCAAACTTTCTTACTATACTGAAAGTCAACTTTACCATCCGTCAACGCTGAAGTTGTTACCAGCTGAGCACCAATCAAAGACCGAGCAGGCCTTAAACTTTCTATCTTCATGTGCTTTAAGTTAGCTTGGGACTGTTGAGAAAGTAGTACTAGGAGAGGGACTACATTCTACAGAAGACTGAGGTGTTAACAGGCTCCCTAACCAATTCATCACTGACCGACCAATGATGTGGACGTTTAGTATAACTTCATTTTGCTTTAATTTTTTGTCATCACATCAAATGATCACTAAGACATTGCAAAATGTCATAGTCTAAGCATTGTCATGTGTTTATGGCTTTGGATGTTACCACCAATGCTATAACTGTTTGCATAGCACTGAGGGTAAAAGTCCTCACAATTTTTAAGAACATAACACTTTTAAAGAATACAGCAACTTACACAATCTTTACTGTATAAATACCTTGCATGCTGTTTATAGGATCTAGGACTCGTTTTCTTGTTTGAACACGAAAATTAGTGGGAGCTTGGGGCCACGTGTTAGACAAGTTTTCGTCATTCTGTTGATGCTGGTTGTGGGCGTGAATTTTCTTATTCCTTTTGTCATCCAGCATTGGTTTGTCTGGCAATATCGTCACTCCCATTTTAAGCAATGGAACTGCAAAATAAGAAATAAAACATCAGTGATTTTTTAGCTAATATAAATGTAACATACCTAGTGAATATGTATGGAGCATAAATCTTAATTAACTACACTTTGTTTTGGTGAAAGCATTCGAAATTTTGTTTTGCAATGTCCAGCAAAGTTTAAATGCATGTCAATTGCACTGAAGTTTCAGCCATTACAGCAAAACAGAGTACTATCTATTACACATAAATAATTAGTCCATATTACCATTTGTGTTATTAGAGTCCAATAGCTGGTACATAACCTAAATGAATCATGAATCATGCTTTCAATGGAATGAATTCATACCTTTGTCACCATTTTTTTCTGTGTGATGTCTTAGCCTCTGAAGATAGACTTGTTTTTGTGTGTTTTCTGCAAAATAAAAAGAATAAAATACAATGTTACAAAAAACAGGTGTTCTCAAGCATGCAAAATACACCCTATGTTACACTATTTAACAACTGAAACCTTAATGCAAAAATCAGCGTAAGTGAAATCATGTATGAATTGTAATCACCACTTAAATGCAATTGATTTATGCAATTTGCTAATCCAATTATACACGTCGAGCAGAAAATTAAGTTCAAATGAGATTTTCTAAAGTTAACTTCCAGAAAGGTTTACTTGTTATTAAAAAGATTGAATTAAATGTTAATGTACTAATTGAAATTGTAATCAGTCACGTATCAGCTATTAGGCAATGAAGAAAAATATCAAAAATACAAAGGCCAAAATATTTACTTTCCATTAACATTAATATTCTATATTATAACTTTTGATTTAAATTTATGATTACACTTTTACATTGTATTTGGAACTTGGGATTGAATTAGATCATGAACATTAAAGATGTTCAGTACATGTTCAGCACATCGTTTGTAATAGCATATTACATCAAACAAAATAAACCTTGTTACTATTGCTCAACATGTAATGTTCGTGCTCAGAGCAGATGTTCCTTTAACATGTGTTTGCCTTATTAAAGTTCAATGATCCCATATCAATAGTTAGTCCAACCCAATAACTATGATCAATACTTCCACTTGGAGTGCTTTCCATCGACAATAACTTGGTATAAAACAAACTTTTTTATATTTTTAAAGCAGGAAATGTTCAAACCAATTTTGCAAGAAGACCAAAAAAAAAAAATCATGCAACAAAATAATTCCTTATCAGTAGTTAGGTCAATCCAATAACAATAACTTTTACAATTCCTTCATTAGCACACACATCACCTACGTGACAGTAACACTGCCATCCAAAATATTAAACAAGATATAATATTATAATAAAAAAACACCTGTATTTTTTAAACGCTGGTTGGGTGTGCTGTTGGAAACCGCCATCCTTGGTACACGATGAAAGTTTTGCGGTGAACAAGGGTGGCGGTTTAAAGAGGGCAGATTAATGGAAGATACTTTGGTTTTGTGTCCTTTGGTGATATAAATCAGTCTATAGGGCAGCGATTTAACAAGGGTCAACTGTGATTATAAAACAAGTGTTTGGGTGATGTCCAACCATCTAAAGAAATATTCTTTGTTGTCACTCATACCGAAGTTAAAAGAAAAAGTGGATAAAAACACAATAATGAAAAGACACACACAGGAAGTGCACTATAATTGAAAAAACATTAAAAGAACTATTTGATGAACTACTTTTTTGTGCATGTAAACATGTGGTGGCAACAACTCAGTTCTCAGATAATATAAAAAAAGATTAATGACAAAAAAATAATTGCACATGTCCCTCGTATCATAACTGCACCATCTACAGTATACCACTCGGTAAACCAACCAGCCCACGAGAAACTAGTGAATATAACCTTTACCACATATTGAAAAGATTATCGGAGATCAACAGCAGCAAATGCCACATGAAATTAAACAAAAATTAGTATGGTGCATTGATTACATTTATTCTAGATTAACTTGTAGAATAAATGCTTTAAAATGGCCTAAAAAGTAATAGTTTCCTCTTCCTGGTTTGCAAATGTACAAAAGTTGAAAGGGCTGCACTACTATAGCCTACAACCTTATTGGGATCAATTCAAAAATATAGTGAAACGTCTATATTTGCCATTAACCCATAAAAAAATACTGAATCAAATATAGAATAGAATTTAGAATCAATTGCGAATGCTTTGTGAATCTACTCGTCTAGTTATGCAAACCCTATCTACTACACCATATCTGGTTTAAAAAGTAAACCAGATATGGTGTAGTATTTTGTTGTTCTTAAAAACTGACTTTTAGTGACAAATATTGGATTTTTGGAAGAATTTGAGAGCATAATTTTGCCGACAAAATGTGACAAATATTTTATTTTTGTTCAGTTTTTACACACAATGCTCCTCTATAATTACATAACTCATCTCAGCTCAATAAAAATTATAACTCAATAACTTCATCTCATTACAATAACTCATCTCATCAAAAATTTGAGAACTGGGAAAACCACACACAGTCGACCCTTGTTAAACCAACCCCCTATAGACCCCCACCAAAGAACACAGAACCAATGTATCTTCCCACACATTGATAGCCCTCTTTAAACCGCCACCTTCGTTCACTTACAAACTTTTATTCAGTACAAAGGGTGACGGGTTTAAACGGGTTCAACCGTACTCTAAATGCTCAATAGATTATTCCATTGAGCATTAAGAAAAATTATTTGCCAAAGGTTAAAACTGATCATGCAATCTTTCAGGAAATAATCTTGTGTCTTATCTATTATAGTAATTCATTTGAAATCAAGGAAACAACAAATCATTTCTCAGGAGACAACAAGTTTCTGCAGGTCTCCAGACACATGTAAATCATACTATACGATGATTCAGGGTTAGTTTAATAATTGTATCATTGTTTTTACCTTTGTGTTATCAGACAAAAACAGAGTACACATTGTCCCAAAAGTCATCACCCCATTTGAAATAGCCATTAAGTCTTTTAATTTAAATATTTTTATTTATTTATTTTTGCAAATAATTGAAGACTAATTCGCTAACATTTACAATACAGAAAAGTTGAATATGTGCTTTTTTGTAAAGAAACTTGATGTCAACAAACCAGAAACTGCCTTGCAAATCGAAAAGAACACATCTAAGCCAAAACAGTCAATGAAACAACAAAAACTTTGGACAGGGTCAAGGAAAATGCTCGAGTCTGCAACAAAATGAAGGGTAGCCATTCGTTGGACACCCCTTTTTAAAATGTTATTTATAAATACAATAAAATAAAATATTATGGTTTGTGTTTTCTTTCACTAATGCAAAAGTTATTTATATGCAAAATAAATGGACTGACGACTTTTGGGTCACCCTGTAGATTTGTTACACTGTCAACTTACTCGATCCTTGTTGATTACTGCCTTTAGAATCCACAGAAAAACTTTCTATACTTATGGAAGAACTTGAGTAGAAACCATCTTTTTTCTGCAACGAAAAACAAGCAAGAGAAAACAACTTGTAAATGTCAATCAATGTAAATGTCATCATTGAATTTTACATTACATCAACATATAGTGATTATGATTAGACAGCAAACATAAATTATAAAGTAATTTCGTATTCATATAAAAAATAAAACTATAAACTAACCCATATATTTAAAAATCTGACAAGATAAACCCTGAGTGCAATAAAAATGTGATTATGTTGCAAGATTTGCTTGAAAAAAAAATTTACTAAACATAACACATTTAAATTTTTGAGATTCGAGTCCTGATAAGATAAAACGAAACGAACAAAACAAAACAAAACATACACAAAAAAATCAAAACTCTGGGTTTTACATCCCGGTACAATTGTCACGCATTATCATTTATTTAACATCAACTCTTCTCATTCACCACTCCTACGTAGATGTACAACATCAATAACCTACTTTTGAGCTGCTGGAGTTCAACTCACTTTTCCGAAGAAAAAAAAATTTACAATCGAACAATAGCAGCCCTTTTCTTTCAAGGTGACAAAAAAAATAACGACTCTAATGGTGGTATGTATTGCTATAATCATTTGCACACGTTTTACACAAAACATTGATCAGTGCCATGTGAATGTTTACCAGATGGCCACACTACACAAGATGTTTGTTTGGTAGTGGTGGGTTTTTTGTTATTTCATTATTATATGTGGTTATTATTTATTTTTTTTTGTCCTGTATTGATGGACTCTTATAATGGCAATGTTCATGACCAAAAACAAAAACAAACAAACTCTCATTTAAAAATTATAATGTAAAATAATATAAAACGTTGCATTTTATTAAAGGTTCTTTAATCCACGCTAAAGTCGTTGTTTTTCGTTTCTTTTTCTTCCACTCAAACAGTAAATGGGCAGTTAAAACTGTGTCAAGCTTTCGTCTAAAAGTCTAAGATGTTATCGTTACTGACGATAATGCGAAAGTGAACAGCTGTATCGAATTTAATGGCTATACGTATCATTACGTTAACAAGCTACCTACATCCCTTTCCTACTGAAAACTGATTTATCCAACATGTGGAAGAAGTTGATGATGCGGGAAGTTGATTATATACCTGCATGGTAGATCTTAGATAATTAACAACTCAATTTAGATATTCTAAGTATTACTCAACAGCAAAATCAATCCTAAGTTTACCCTGATTACACAGTATGTGTAACCTATGCCTTTTATAATGCAGTCGAGCCTCATAGAATGAGTTCTAATTGGTGCAGGCTAATCCCTCGTTATGGAGGGGAAAACTCGTTGTATGAACAGTATTTTATCCTAGTATACTGTAATGTGACCAATTCGTGCAAAATCCTGTCTATCCCTCTTGACACACTTTCTTATAATAAAATAGTTTTTCAAATTAGTTCACAAAACAGATATAAATTACCCATATGATTTACAAATTTCACTCAGTTTCACTCTAGTTGCATAAATTATTTTTTTCTAATTTCTCTTTTATTTCACACACACACAACACACAGTGAGGCTTTTCATCTATTGTTACTTACTTTGGGGGACATAGTTTATTGTTAGTTGATGATTCACTAATTTATAAAAAAAAATATGCAAACCTTGTTGTTTGAGAAAAAATTGTGCACAGAAATACAATCACTACATGAGTTGTCAAGTGACAAGCATGTCAAGTGACTATGACATCGCTGAACAATGCTCGTTATCTGAGTTTTGCTCGTTACACGAAGAGCAATTTTACTCTTGAAGCCAAATTGACTCCATTTCCAAGTTAATGAAGATTGTTGGGCTCCTGATAAATACAGTAGTACAATGGAGCAATGCATATGAATGACAAATGGGCACTGACAAAATTGTTCACGAGGTAGTGCACACTACACATACAGTATGTTATAAAAATATAAAATCAAAATAACTCCCTACCTAAAATTATATCACAAAGACAAGTCCTTGGCTCTTCCTATTTTTACCACTTAACCTCCTAGTTTACCGGTGATAATAATCTATTTTTTATCTTAATTTAATTATATTTGTAACTCGAATTCTTTATTAATATCATTAAACACTATTTTGAAAATATGTTAAAACACCATTTAAATCATAATCAAAAGACAATGTGGTGCAAGTAAATCACTTTGCACTTAGTGCCTGAACCCATGATGAACCTACATCCTACATCCAGGGCCGTGCAGAGCCAGTAATAGGCCCAGGCCAGCTGGAAAATGTAGGCCCCATTTCATACTGCCCATTTAAGTA
>JAQIWH010006211.1:0-13215 GCA_034695005.1 Cryptops parisi
GACATGACAATGGCCAATCAAGTACGAGGAGGCATGACATTGGTCAATCGAGCATTGGCAATCAGCACTACAGTGGCGAATTTAAAACTTAACTTTTAAGAGGGGGGATTCACTTGAAATTTCTTGATGAACTAAAATTAAGTTTTCATGGCAATTCAATCTCCAAATGAGTGCTTGAGTGTTTAGACACTGAAAATGCGAAATTTATCCGTTTTTTTTTGCCATTTTTTTTCACGAAAACGTCAATACGTCATTAAACACTCATCAATGAATTAAACATGTTCTAGGAGGAGTTTGAACCTCCTAGAACAGTAGGAGTATAACCCAACTGGTGACAATAATAGTAGTGAAAATAATAAAAAATGCAACTTACGCTAACCATGCCACTTCTGGGATACTGAAATGAGAAATAAACTTGGATTAATTACACCATTCTCGTTAATGCCAACTACGCTAGGCATAACGCAAATCAACAATACCTTAGTTGAAGCAACATAAGAAGCTTTAACCGTCAACACCACAGCATTCATTAAGTTTTTGGCGGCTTGGATTAGTGACGTGGCACTGTCCAGCTAAAAAATAAAAATAAACAAATACACATTTAAATTATGCTTTTGTCAATGACTTTGCCCACTTTCCTACAGAGATAGAATCTGACAAACAATAAGTTTCACGATTCGAACAATTCTTCCATGCAAAAAAAGATCACGAGAGATGTTAAAACTTTATACCAAACATAGAGACTTCCACAAAAAAATTATGGCTAAAATTATCTAGGCAGACACTGCTAACAAGAATAATGCATTCCCTCTTGATCTAGAGTTCTAGACAATAATACACTACATACATAATCCAACAGACTGTAAAAAAGTTTCAAAACTCAGAATATAAAGAGGGGGGGAAAACTGTGTCCATAAAGTAAATATTTATGGGCTAAGTGACTAGTTGATCCGTCATTCACACATTATCTACGACACTCATGCTCCTATGAACATGCAAAAACAGATTTTTCTAGTTTTCCTGCATAACAAAATTGGCATTATAAACAAGACATTAACGTAAAATAAGGGGGGGAGGGGACCAAGGGGGTTTGGTAGCAACGCATATCGTAGTAGTAGTAGTAGTAGCAAATAGGAACGGAGATGACACCAGCAACAAGGGAGGACAATGTGATACTACATATCGCCTCATTCGTAATGCAACACATTTTTCAGTTTATTAGTATTCCTACCCCAGAGACGACCAGTTCACCACTGATATTCTGCACGTCCGCTTTCACTTTGCTTGTAATGTTAAGCTGGTGACAGTAGAGAGCAATGCGTTGCAAATACGCGATCAGATCCTTCTTTGTGCTCGATTCGGGACACTGTACAGGTGAAAGAAGAAAAAAGAAAAAAAAAGGGTTGAATAACTTTGTCCAACCGTCAACACTCACCCCAGACACCACCAGCTCTCCGCTTCGAACTTGGATTTCAGCTTTCACTTTGCTCGTAATGTTCAGCTGATGACAATAGAGCGCAATTCGTTGCAGATAGGCTATCAAGTCCTTCTTTGTGTTAGACTCGGGACACTAGATTTACACATAAAACTTTAAGCCATCAAATCAAACCAAGTCACTCGTGCGACCAGGCCGTTTCGAAAATTTATCAAGGTACTATGTGGCAGAAGACTGAAATTGTATTGTGTTTATGACCTGATTTAACAAACAAACAAATTAACAAAATTTCAAACTTTCAAGACTGATCTAATACAGTAGAATCCGGTTATTATAATATTTAATGAATCACAGACAATGTCAACAATAACTATTGTTATCATTATCGGTTGGTCCCAAGACACTGTTTAATGTTTTATTTCCATTGTATAATGTTATCAGCCAGCTATTGTTATTAAGATATACTGGTCCCCAAGTGATCACAATAACCGAATTCCACTGTATATATATATGAAAAAAGAAACGTTTTCATGATTGCTTCTTGTAGAAGTATTTAATAGAATTCAGCCGCTAATAAGCAACTTCTTCCACTTTCATTCAAATCATTACTTCACATTTTCGCAAGAAAAGATCTCATCTATAAATTCATTCCTCTTCAAGAGTATGACTATTATTGAAAAAAACAATAAGACTAGTTTTAAAAAACTTGTTTTTTTTCAAAATGATCCATACTCCAAACGAATATTATAAACAAGACATTATTGAGTATCATAGACTGACAAGGAAGTGAGAGTTTGAGCATGACTATGTTAAAAACCTGAAAACGTTTCTATTTCAAATCTGTCGTAAAACTACTCGTGCAAATTGTTTAAAATCGCATTCGTGTCACTGTGCTGATGATTAAATTGCAACAAAGTACAACACATTTTTTGAAAAATTATCGAAAAGTGTGCAAAATCATATTTATGATACGCAAATGAAGCTTGGTGTAGAAAGATGGTAACTTGTTCTACTCTTGAGAAAGGATTCTTAATCGCTCCTGTGAACAGTGACATCATGCAGTAAATAAATTTGTTTCCAAATTAGAGTTTACTGCATTAAAAACAACGTTCAACAGATATTAATTAAAAAGATAAAACTAAGAATCATTAAATCTCAAGAAAATTCAATAATCTTATCTATATAAAAAAATCTCCCTACCACTCCTTTCGTTACCGATACATACGAAAAAAAATATATATTACCTGATCTGCAATCTGTCTTGCTAACTTATCCAGTTTGGTTCCCGCTTCCGAGATTTTCTTCGCTGCGTTGATAACATCCATCGTGGTTTTCAATGGACCACGTCCCCTAGTTTGATGTAATAATTTTTTACGTCAGGTATGTCTATTCTCTCCAACAATCACCAAACATACGGTATGTTATGAAAATTTAACTTATGAAACCATAAGAAAACAAAAACTAAAAGACAAAAAATTTAAGCTATTAAATTACTATACCCTGTGAAATCCGTCATCTCCATCATAATCATGCACATATGCTTAGCCAAAACAATGATGTCATTCCCTGTATCATCCCATTTAGCAACTTCACGATCAAACTTGGATTTCTCCGAACGGAAAATTTCCACCTGTTGGGCAATCTTCTCTTTGTCTTCTTTAGCCATAAATCGCATCGCATCCTGAGAAACCAACAAATATCATATAATATATATATATAATAAAAACACTTTCTATTTATCCAGATAAATAAAAACTAATATCAATTTCAAAGAACAAAAAAAAACTATACCCGTGTATTGTTGATTCCTGTAATATCTGGATACTCATCATGTTCTGTATGAGCGCTGGCTATTGAGTTTAAAAAAATCATGATTATCATCACCGTAAAGCAAAGTAAATCATTAACAATAAATCGAATGTATTATTTTTGAGGTGAGTAAATAAAAAGCAGCTTAAAGAATGTTATTTACAAGCAGCTTGGATTGTTTACTTTAGATCTACTTCGAGGGAAATAAGCAAGGAAAACAGTTTGGTTGCACTGGGAAAAATGGACAAATCAACTAGAGTGACAAGATGCAAAGTTAGGAAGCCGTTTCATATCGTACAATGAATGTATTCGGTAAAAATAAACTGGCTACTAAACAGCGGAGAGGAAATGAAGCTTCAATTGTAGAAGGAATTTTGAATCTTAAATGTATATTGTACAGATATTCAAACTTTTCAAGAGATGAAAAGATGCTCTGATAAATTTAAGTCAATGAAGCCTGCACTATCCTTACATTTACTTCTGGTTTCGTATGTATTATCTTCGTATTCAATTTCAGTTTCTGAATCCAACTCTTCAGCAGTCTGCGAGGGTGGAAAACACATATACACGGATCAAACTTGGATGTTCGGGAAGAATCAGGAAGGGGAGGGGGACATGGGATGCAAAAAAAAAAAAACAAAAAACAATCACGTAATAGTAAGGATCGGCAAAGTTTAGGCCGTGCTGAGAAACTTTGCCAAGTTGACTCAAAATGCTAGGAGTACGAGTGATAAATGCATTCACTGAGCCATGCAACACCAAAAAGAAAATAAACAACTGTAAGGAGACTCGTTGGTCCAACTGCACGTTCCAATAACAAAAAATGCACATTCCTGAAGTGAACTGCTATAGGAAAATAAAACATGTTAACAACAACTGGTCCCTTACATTTGCTGCAAGTATCGTAAGTATTCTGATCGTCAAACGACACCTCATCAGGATCCAGCTCATTTTCGGTCTAATATTGAAAAAAGTATACTGCTCAACAAATTCAGCATACACGTTTTTTTAAAGGAAAAATTCCATTCAAAGATGCTGCAGCGTTGTCTATCACACCCTATGATGTGACATTATTTGAATTAGTCAGTCTATGCTCATTGATTAGAACAAGTCCTCCCTGCTCATTACCACTTGTATTCCAATTTATTTGTTTTTCTTATAATTTTTGTATTCTATTTTTTTTTTTCGTTGACAATCAATTTAAACAAATATTGGCCAATCAGCAATCAGCACTGGAAATGGTACGTTTCTAGGTCAATGTGGGTCGTTCTGGAAGCTTGCCGCAAAACTGTTTCACAGTCTTAGTTGTAAAAACAAGGGCTTCTTACCCTAGTTAAGCTTAATAATATGTCGAGAACCCTTCTAAACTTACACACAGTCAATGAAGCAATTACGAATAATCTTTCGGTCCTATTAAGTCAGTTAAATCAAAGGGTAAACCATATTAAATTTTTAGTGGTGAGCAATAAATGACTAACTAATCTACGTGACACCAACCATTCAAAATCCTGAAAAATAACCCGATTCATACGTTGGCAAAATAAAAAAAAATTTTGCAACGTAAAGAGTTCATTTAAAATCTAGATTTCAACACAGCACCTATCATAGTACTAATAACACATCATTTCTCTAAATACATAAACAATCAATTCAACAATTTTTTTCACACATTAATTGAAACACAATTATTGAATATCAAAAATTCTTAGATGGGAAAACGAATGGATAAAATAGAAAATGACAAGATTTCTTTACCCTGTTCATGAGCACAGCTCTCCGTATTTCGCGAACACCGTCGTACACTAAGCGAGACGCATCGATGAACTCATTTTCGTCTACCTCTTTTGGTGGGTTGACACTCAAGGCTTCAACTGCAATTTCAACTCGTTGTGCAAAATTCGGCATGACTAATATATGTACAAAGAAAAAATACATAAATCAAATAAAAATGGTTTTAAAAAAATGAAATTATCAAGTAGGATGAATTTTCTAATCTTCAGTTTCCCCAATACCTTGTTCTCTCAAAACTGCAACCGCCTCCAGTACACGTTCCGTGTAAATACCAGGCTCATAATTGTCCATTTCAGCCGTAACGACATTGCATACACGTGCTGAGCGACCTCGGATAGCACCTGCGGTACGATCCAATGTGTCGGCATCACCTTCTTGAAGTGCAAGAACGCATTTGTTGACATCTTCCAAGATGTGGCTCTCTACACAAATGAAATCGTTTAGTTGATAACAATTTTTTATTCATCAAAATTTAAATGTGTAATCAAGCAAAATAATTGATATAATAAATAGGAAATTCACCAGAGACTGCTAAAAAGTCATCGATCGTAGTGATATCATCCACTGCCTCGGTTAAAATACGAACTTGGTTTTCCCAGGCTTCTTTGAATACTTCAATATTTTCCTGCGCAACTTTTGATCTAGGTCTGGCTGCCAAAATACGTGCTGCATTAATTACCTGCAAAAAAAAACAATCAAAAATAAACAATTTTCATCATAGTTTTAATGACACTGATTTAAAAAGTAATGAACTCTGAAAAACCTGCCATCGTCCAAAACTTAATGGCAACAACTCTCAGCTCACCTGTGGACAAAGGTTTTCTATTTGGGCTGCTGCATAACGCACCATCTTGACACCGTCTTCATTGCTAGACATAGAGCAAGCTAAATTCGCAACCTAAAAATAAAATAAAAATAATAAATATAAAATAGTAAAATAATTGTATCTAACTGTTATATAAAAATTGAGATATTGTACAATATCAGCAAAAAATACTCACTTCAACCAGTTTATTCGCATGTTCAGTGAAAACTTGCGCGTACTCCTCCACTTCCTTTTCGTTGCCGGCTTTGGCCGCTTCAATTAGGACGAGCAGGGGAACGTTTGTTTCCAAAAACGAATCCGACACATGATCCACTACCGCTTTTCGCAACTGACGACGTAAATCTCGAGTCTTACGGCACATGTGCTCAATGGCTTTGTCCAGAGAATCTGATGGATCTTTCTTACCCACCTGTCGGTTGGAAAAACCATCCACCCAATTCAATCGAGCAAATTCTGTTTACAAAGCATTCAAAATGAACACCGAGAAAGTGACTTACGTTGGCCATATATTCCGAGAGAAGATCTTGAAGTGCTTGACGCACGGCGTTGCACTCGGCCACAATGCGTTCTCTACGCTCGTCACGTGTGCAAGAAGAATCCGCCATTAAAGCAGCACCGCTGATGATGCTCTCGAGTCGTTCTTCGAGTGAAGGTCGAGTTCGAATCTCGTTGTACGTTAAAGGATCCATGATGATGCGCTCCTATTTAAGTGCAAGGCACGATGACGTTAACAAAGATGAGTTAAACCGATACAGCTAATACCATGGGACAATATATATACATCAAATTCATCCAGAGCAGCTGCAAGTTCCCCAGGTCCATCATAGGGTTGTGCAGTACCTCCAAAACCCTTTCCTTGTGCCACGTCAGAAATTGTGTTAACAGCCTCGCATACTTGTTTGTACACATAATCTCGGTTAGCTTTGGCAGCAGCCAATTCCGGATGACGAACGTAAGCCTGAAAAACAATGAACCGTAACGTGCTGCAATCCATTTTATCAGTCGTCCAAATTGTGTTTAAATAATATGCCACTTGGGACTCTTTGTCAAATGTTATAATGAAATTGAGTAAAATTCAATAAATAAACTAAAATAAATCAAAATTGGTTTTCCACTTTAAACTGAAATATTTGTCACGAATAAAAGTTCAAAATTACTTTAGAAGCTGTCAACAACATCATGCTATGTTTCTTCAGCACAGCTCGGGCAGCCGCTAGATCATCTCGCAGCCTCGGGTCTTTCAGTTCCTATAGTAATGTTCAAAATAGCAATATCTTAAAAAAAAAATGAACACACCAAATGAAAAATACCTATCAATTTCATTGATCAACGTCACTTACTGCTTGTCGCTTTGCAGCTTGTTGAATCAATTCAACAGCATTTCGTCCAAATTGTTTAAAAGAATCAATAAGTTCCGACTGACTGGAAGCATTTTTCACTTTTTCTAAATCATTTTCTACCTACAGTCACGAGAAAAAAAAATTGTAAATGTATTTAAAAACTAAAAAAAAAATAAATAAATCAAATTTGAAAATAAATTTATAAATGTATTTAATGACTTAATCAATGGGATTGATCAATTAGTCTGGAATACAATGAGAAAACTGGGAAGATTTCGCTTGTTGTATAATAGCAAACTCGTGTATGCAAATAAAAAGACTCTTGTAGGCTACATACAAATAGGAAAATGAGCCTATATTTACCACTCGAAGTGATTTCAACAAAAGATGAACATCAACCATGTCAGCCAGGATGAGAAGTCGCGTTACCGCCGACAGAAGATTTCGTGCTGCTCGTACCATATTTCCTCGTTTCAATGATGAACATGGATCATCGGCAAATTCTCCCGCTGCTACACTCATTGCCTCACCTTTATAGCACATGAGAACAAAAACCAAATTCAGTTCGATACCTTTACATCGCAAAAAATTTTTTTTTAATGATGCAAAAATTAATGTTCTTCCGTACCAGTTTTACGCACTTCGACCACCGCCGAAAGCATTTCTTGTTTGATATCAGGGTTTTCATAAGCAATTTGTTCTCCTTTTTCGATAAAATTTTCGGTTGCCTTTTCTACCGCAGCGACCAATACATGAGCTCGTTTTGAATGTCCCTTTTTTTTCTTGGACGGCCCTTTGGTATTAACTAAAGTGGTGACCTAGTGTTATAAAAGAAATCGTAGATTAATTCTGCTTTAAAAGTACCTACTGTGAAGAAAATGTAATTTTACATTTTTCAGGTGAAAATTGCCAAATAAACAACAGCTTACTTGTATAACAAGTGGTTCCAATGTTTTTTCAACGGAATGAGTACGAATTTCAAGATTTTTTGGATCCCATTTTAAAGCCACTGAGCCGGGAAGTTGACTCTCAGCGGTAAGCATCTGACAAATTAAATCAAAAATAAAAATCTAATACACTTTATAAAACATTAGTTTTCATGGTAAGTATACAAAAATGTGTTTTACTGTGTACATGATACATGTACTGTATTGAAAATAAATGCAATATGTAGTATTTCGTGTACTGCACTGCACTTAAAAGAACGATAGGCCTATTTTAAAAAACATTATAGCACTTCAGGTAGTAGACCCAGACTGAATGTGAGATTACGGTGTAGTAGGAAGTTGAGCGTTCAGTACGAAATCTAATTTTTCAAGCATATACAAAATTCAGTGCAGTAGTCTCTCTAATCCGACACTGCAGGTAGCAGGTCGGTACTGTACATGAAATTGTCTTTAATTGCAAAAAAACAAATTTTGACAAATTTTGGGTGCAATGCAATGATATTGATGAAGAACTTAATAACTAACTGCTGTACATAGGTTTTTTTCTTGTTTTGATATGTACTTTGTACAGTACCCTGTATTGTGTGGTTAGTTTTGCCAAGTTAGTGCGTTAATAAAAGCGAGCGATTCGTTCTCAAAATCCAGTAATCCGACAAACGGCTGGTCCGATAAGACGTCGTATTAGAAAGACTCCGCTGCATTATCTAAATTCAGCATGAAAATAGCGTTATATCTAAAATTGGCTAATTAGACAGTGTGTGACCGAATTTTGTAAGCGGAAAAAAATTCAGCCCAAAAAATAAAAACAGCATTAAAAAAATACAACTCTACTCGAACAGCACAAGACCAGAGTTGTGTGTTTGACATTTGAACATACCGCAGGTCTAATGGGTAGGTTACAACCTAGCCCTAGAAATTTCTATGGTATAACTGGGGAGAAGTATACTTGCTATTATGATTAAAAAATGAAAAGTTATAAAAAAATAGCACAAAAAAATTCATACATTTATTCTAAACTAGCTATATAGTAAAGGTACTGTAGGTTAGTCATAGTCTAACAAACATCAAAGCATTCAATTCTAAGTCTGAATGCTATTGTAAACTATATCATGCAGTTGTCAAACAACAACAACAACAAAAAATCAGAAAGGTTGCAGAAGAATCTGCAACCATTGTATTTCACTCTTCACCATTCCCAATATCTCTGAATAAGCCTAAAACTATGACTGCATAGTCATTTTATATCAGTATAACAACAAGTTAATCATTGATAAGAATAACCGTTATTTTTCCTTTTTTTTTTTACGTGGCATCTTTAAGATTGTGTACTCCATTCAAGTGAATTTAAAGTCAAGTGTATTTAAGTCTATTTCAAATTGAAGTTCAAGTTTTAGGCAAATTAGAATACGTTATATGAAAATATCATCCACAACACTATTTTTGATAAGAAATGAAATATAACAAGTACAAGGTTTTGTGTTGACACAAATTAGATTATGGAGTACACGAAAAAAAAAAACTGTTTAGTATCCTGTATATACAACAACTAACTACTCTACCTTTGCCAATTTTAGAGTGGATGTGTTTCGGAACTACTAGTTAATGAAGTGAATTTTCAGATGTGGAGGATTTCTTCGTTTCTTAGATGTTTTGTTCCACTCGTAATTAATACCAATTTCCACACCACTAGTTTAATCCTTTTTACATCGAATTCCACATATCCAGGCACACAAACCGTTTTATTGACCGAATTATGACGACGATGGCGGTGTGTGAATCACCTGACCTCACCCTAATTTTAATCCCAGCAATTTTTTTGCATCAAATATTTCTCACAATTGTTAATTAACACAACTAATTTAAAAATAAAAATACTAAAAAAATATATAAATTAATCCGTTATACCAAATTTATATGTATATATAAACAAATACAAAAGAAGTTATTTCAAATTTGCATTAGCTAGGAGCAGCACAATCGTCTATATTCTGCTGCAATATTCGTCTGGTGATCTGCTGTTGAAGTTTACTAATCTAATAATAAATTAATAATAATGATTTATTAGTTGTGGTTGAAGTCTAAACGATTACGTTATTAGATAAATAAATGTGACATTTAAACAATAAAACCTTAATTAAATAACTATTATCACAAAAGATTTTAAAATTGTGATAAAGCGAAATTAATGATGGCGTTCACTTTGGACGCTTTTAGCGAAAAAACGTCCAAAGACGGTCGATAACGTGTATAGAGTCTATGTAAGTTACAAGAGAAATCGACTGTGTTTGGACGGTTTTCATGCTAAAAGCGTTTAAAGAGAACGCGTCCTTGTCTAGTCTAGACGACACTAGGAGCAGCGCGGAATTTGTCTCAGATTTCAAAACATGGCTGTATTAGTGAAGAACAGTAATAAAGTACTAGTTGGAGCTCAAACAATTCGGATACTCGGTAAATATAACATTTATAAGCACCTTAATGCAAGTTTTTAAAATGGTATTATTTTGTTTCTAGGTTGCAAGTTCAACACTGATGTTACAAAATGCAAAACGAGTGAAACAAACGCATCAGAAAATGAGCATGAAGATCCAGACATGGTAATATAATTTAACTGAACAAATTTTTCAAATAAATATATATATACTTAAACATTTTAAACATACAATGATCCTTCGCTTAGCGCTGTTAACCGAAGGATTACAGCGAGTTTTTGTTCTTGAAAACTCGGGCGATAACAAACACCGCGAAATGAAAATTTGGTAGTGACTTGGTGCAGGGCAGCCCTCGACCAAGCCTACAGACTTGGTGCAAGGCTCCCAAACAGTTTGGTGAAGTTGAATTTGACCAAACTTCAACTTCAAAAAAACGTTGAACGCCTTCAAAAATACGTCGGGTTCTCAGGCTCGAGCCTAAAACGCAGCGTATACGACCCAGTGGGAATCAACCTTAAGTAATAATTATATTTTTCTGTAGCCAATTGACATCAAGAATCCATATATGAAAGAAAAAAAGCTCTGTTTTCTATGTGAATCCAAAATACCCCTCGACTACAAGGTAACGATTTTCCATCGAAAGAAAAATACGCTTCCATAATAAAGACATTAAATATAGGGTTGTATAATTACTTACTTTTTTTAGAATCCACGATTCTTGAGTCAGTTTATTTCGCAGTTCACTGGTCAAGTTTATGGCAAACACCTGACAGGCTTATGCGAAGAGCAACAGAAAAAAGTTACTAGAATAGTAGCCCAATCTAAGGCTGCAGGTGAATGGGTTATCACTCGATTAAATCTAAAATTTATTATATTTAAAAAGTTAAACTTTAATATATTAGATTTTTGTAATTTAATATATTATTTTTTTTATATAAATGCAGGTTACATGCCATTTGAATACAAGGACAGGAACTACGTCCACGATCCAAGACTCTTTGATCCGTTTCAACCTCCTAAAAGATATCCATCCTAACCATAAAAATGCTATTTAACTAATACTAACGAAATTATTATACAGAAAAAATATGGTGAAGTAAATGTTGACATTGAAATATTTTGTGTTGCATCATTTGACCTATTAGTGAAAAAGATAATGACAGCAGTAAATTTTTCCGATTCCATTTATCAATGATAATAAATTCACTCGCTTATAAATTCGTTTTCATTGGGATCGTAGTCCACCAAGGTGTATTCAACCTGAAGATGATCTAATAACTGACCAATCGTTGGCTGCGGAGAAGACATCTTTTCTTGCAATTCCAGTATCGCTGCTTGGCTCGCTTTCTTCCATTTCAGAGTGAGGTCCATCAAATGTTGTAAGTTGTGCTATCAAAGAAAAAAAACCAATAAACTAATTGAAGATGACTGTTAGTTAACGCTGTGCAACTGCAAAGAATATTAATTTTCGACTTCATGTAACTTTTGGATTCCGCCTGAACAACAATTCAATAAACGATAGTGTGTAATGGCGTATGCTCACCTTCGACTTGTAAAACTTCACAAGCCTCAATTTCCTCACTGTATCTTGTTTCGTTGTGATTCTCTGTTCCAATTGCATTAACGAATCTTGAACCTCCTCGCCGTCACAATTTTCGTGAGCTGTTATTAACCCCCGGTCGTTGAGTTTTCTTCTTTTGGTTTGACGTACTGGGGTATCTGAACATCCAGATGAACTGAGTTCATGTTCATTGCCACGAACGGGTGAACAAGTGATTTCTGTGGCGTTACTATCCTGTAATAAGATTTGTTAATACTGTGTTAATTTTTGTATATCCTCTAAAGGCATTTACTAAATTATTAAACTACAGATTTAGTCACTTATTGTGAAGTTAACCACAATTATTGATTTGTAATGTTGATATATGTAAAGTAGGTCTACGCTGTGCTGTGCTGATATTTGTAATGTACATCATCGCGTAGTGGTATATGTAAAGGTACGTCAACACACACATACAGGGTGTCAGGAACCTCCCGAAAGTTCATGATTATTTAAATGGTAATGTTGGATTCTCATGGTTGATTATGGCTAAGTTCACTTTGAACACTTTTTCGCTAAAAACGCTCATAAACGTTCAAAGATAGTCGATAGGTCTTTTTAATTTACCTAGACCCTATATTAGGTATCAATTTGAACGTTTGAGAGCGTTTTCAGCGAAAAAGCGTCCAAAGTGAACGTAGCCTATATAATACCGTACTGTACAATCAATGAAGTTAATTTCGCAATAAATGTTTTAGAATCGTAACCAAGAGTTATTCGAATACATACCATATGATATAAGACAATTTATAATTCCTGTAAAATAATATATTTGAAAGCTATTAGTTTATAAATCATATCATTCATAGGTACTTTCTGGTTATAGCGGGGCCCGTCTGGTGTTGCTATTTGCTTGTACTTTGTTATGGGTTTATTTTGCTAGTTAGGTTAGGAAAACAAAACACAATCATACATTTAATACGTTTCTTTGTTTTTCCTAACCTAACTCTAAGTTGTAAATAAACCCATAACCAAGTACAAGCAAATAGCAACATCAGACGGGCCCCGCTATAACCGGAAAGTATCCATTCATATATA
>JAQIWH010006212.1:0-13215 GCA_034695005.1 Cryptops parisi
AAGTAAACACAACTTCATTATGGTCCACATATTTACAACCTAGTCATAAAAAACAAATGCCAATTGTGTTTGTGCATTACAACGCGCAAATTCTTTAGAAGTTTTTTACACGACAACCAAGAAAAAGACTAAAAAATAAAAATAGTACAATAAAAATGTACAAAAAAAAAATAAAGCCTCCATTAAGTTTTCCTTCGAAATCCGATTCAAAAGGCGAGGAAAAATAAACTTTCTTCAAAGCGTAAAAAAAAATAATAAATAAAAAAATACGGAAAGCTAGTTTTATGATCGTGTTTCCGGTATTAAAAGTTGAAATGGAGTTTTAATACTTCAGTAAACTATTGTGAATAGGCAAGGTTTATTTTTTTCTTTTCACTCGCACTATGTATCGTGGATATACGGTTGAATAAAAGGCGATTTACTTTTTATTATAAGTTAGTGTATATGAAAACAAGTTCATTAAACATAATTTTTAAGAATATTGTCATAGTATGCTTAAGTATTCTTGATTGTAAGTATGCTGTAAGTATTGATTGTAAGTATACTGTACGTACAGTGCTGTACATACATAATGCAAAGAAATCAGTATTGCTTTTTTATGCGAATTAAAACTTATGCATTCTCTGGGTAATTTCGATATTCAATTTACTGCGTGTTTTGAGTAATTAACATTTTTGGTTTTCTGCACATTTCGATTTAGGTTTAGGTTAATGCGACTAGATTAATGCAATCCTTGCGTAGGCCTAATGTAACATTCAATTTATGCGAGTTTCGAGTGATTCCATTTTTGATTCAATTTTTGATTATATTTGTGCGAATCACAAATTTTCGTTTGTTACATTGGACTGGTTTTCGATTTATGCGGTTCTCACTTTATTCGTTTTGGGGTCCATTTGACCATACAGTATATTAGCATAAACGTCTGTAGATACCAGTATGCGTTCAATTCTCAGATCACTCATTCACTCTCAGGTCACAAAGTTACAAGCGAAGATAATATAAAGAGTATATAAAAAAAAAGTTTTTTTGTGAACATTTTTATTACCAACATTTTTATAATGCAAAACAATCTACAAAATTCTGCGTAAAATATAACGGATATCCAGGGTGTCTCAAAAAAGTCTAACATATAAAAACTCTCAGACTTGAACCTAACTACAAACTAGACTACAAACTTGAACCTAATAACGAGTAATTAACCCAAATGCGTAATTGCTTATTAACAGTTTCTTCTCAAAATAAATATAACACATATTTAAAACTGCACCTAGATATTTATTTATTTCATTTTTATTTTATATTCTTACATATTTGAGACATTTCTCTGACCGTTTGCTTCATGAAAAGTACTTCTACTCCCAAAAGAAAGACCAAACAAGAAAAACGAAGAAGAGCTGAGAAGACTAAATGAAGTTCAGTCGTTTGGTTGGAAGAGGAGACCGTTGTTAAAATTCAAACGGTCCGAATTAAATGGAGGAAACGATCGTTGGTCCTAATTAACAGCAATTGTGCCTCGTCGCAATGTGAACGAGGGTGGTTGGCAAACTAATTATTTAATCTGGTGGATAGCGTCGAAGTCGGACACAAACAGTCTCCGCGAAAATTGCAACGACGCCAAAAACAACATCAACAACAACAACAACACGTTTCGCTGCTTCTTCTGTACTTTTCTTAACACGAACAAAACTAACATACCTTTGGTATTTTACTTCTTTTCTATTATTTTTTTTTAAAGAAAACAAGAAATACTTTCATTCCCTTTTAGCTCGCAAAATTGGATTTTTCTTCCCCTTCGAAAAGCCTCTATCTAAGATTTGGTCGGCCGAAAATAAGATTGTTTGGGGTGGTGGAAAAAAAAAATTTTGTTTTTTTTCGTTCACTTTTTCTTTTACTTTGCCTTTGTATCTTGTTCTTTCTTAACATTATTTTTGAAGAAAGAAAAAAAAAGCCTTCAAATGCGATTTTGTGCTCCTTTTCCCCAAAAAATCCCACAATCCTCCTGTTCCTGAAATTTAATGGTAAACATACGAATAACTTTGAATTTGTTAAAAAATAAAGTACTCGGAACCTTGAGTCAAAAACTTAGTTAACAAAGTAGTCAACTTCGACGCACACTGCAATCGCATTAGTTAACATTAAATCAAGCGACACTTTGACCCAGTGTACGTAAATAAAAAATATTCACGTATCGTAAAGCCAGTCGGTGTCATCGTTAAACTCCAAGTAGCCTACTCACCTACACGTATCTTATATTATGCACACAAATATATACATTTACATACATTGCCTACACAGATATTAGTTATACATGTAAAAGTGAACATAGGTATATTCACATACCATACCGTACTGTATATCTATGTAGTACAGATATGCTGTATACGCACTTGAAAATACTGTTTATACACTTAAATACAAGTTAGAATAAACCCTGTACACATGAATACCGTATTGACCTTATACTTGTACAAATATTGTGCGAAACCCGTTACTTGAATGAAATATTGTGTGAAATCCGTTAAAGTGTGAAAATATTATTTCACGCTATGTTGAAGTTATTCATTTTAGGTTAGAATATTTTCGCTGGTAACATAATTACTATTTCACACTTTAACGATTTTCACAGTTTAACTAGTTGTAATCATTTCGTAAAATTATGGATTTTCCACTTTCACGGTTACGTACACGCATCGTTAAAGTCGAATGTTCTCAATCGCTAACGTGATTTTCTTTTTAAAAAATGGACGATTTGCACGATTCAGTAAGAATTTTAATTAAATAAATTATACACGGTATCCACAATGAAATTTAAGCATGTTGATCACATGCAGTTAAAAAAAAATATGTAAAATTTGCAAAATTTGCAAAAGTATTCATAAAATATGTACTATTTATCTAAGCCATTTTCATATCATGTCATATAATTTATTCAGTGTCACAATTATCCACTTTTATTACTTGTTGCACTCATATTGTACCCAATTATTGTCTCTACGGAAACCAGTTAAAATAAAATTAACAAAATGTATATAATCATAACTAAATATGTAGTACATATACTAGAGTTTCAAAATAAAAAATATGACGTCAGTACACCTCCACATGGGCTCCTCTGGTGGCGCGAATAATGTTTAGGTGGTACTCATGCCATGCAACATTTTCCCACGTAGAAAAATTGATGAGAAACGTTTGAAATTTTTAAATCGATGTTAAAATGTCTCATATTTAAGGTGTTATCATAGTTCACAATTTTTCAAACAAAAATGACGGAAAAAACCACTTTTTTAAGCACTCGTAAACCAACCATCGCCTGTGCTGGTGGCTCAGAGTCGCCATCTTAGAAAATGTTTGACTGCAACGCCACTGTGGTTCTGATATGAACAAAAATTTTCCCACAAAAACTTTGAGTTTCTGCTTCCGTTCCACCAAGAATCACATTTGTTTACCAATATAAAAAATAAAAAATTAAATAGAAAAAAGTTTTTTATATTTCTATTGATTTTCAACAATGGTGTAATATGGCTATAAAAATTACGTACTTTTGGCTATACTGAATATGCAGCATTTTACTCAGCAACACTATGAGAAACCCTTAACGAAAAACCAACTTGACGTGTTAATTTAATCGAAACAAAACGATATGAATCCGTCAAAATTTAATACAACAAAATATCCCACAGGCTATGTCTACGTTCATAATTTTAGCTCTGTAAATCATCAGGAATTTACCAAAAAACATGCTCAAAGAGGTCGAACTACTTCATCTTCCTTAAAACACCATCCCAATTTAAATATATAAAAAGTTATAATAATAAAGTTTCCAAATGTTTAGCTTTCATTACGAACATCATGTAT
Source organism: Cryptops parisi (assembly GCA_034695005.1). Classification (NCBI taxonomy): domain Eukaryota; kingdom Metazoa; phylum Arthropoda; class Chilopoda; order Scolopendromorpha; family Cryptopidae; genus Cryptops; species Cryptops parisi. The sequence goes on from JAQIWH010006212.1 coordinate 3,856, forward strand.
AATGAAACTTTAATCGGCTCTCTTAATATACAAAATGAAAACAAATTTTCAGTAAATAGAAAGCAAAAGTTTGTTGGGTTACGTTCGGACATTTAGCAATTTCCAATTGACTTTATCTGTAAAAATTTTATTAGCACAAAACTTTCCCCATCTTAACCAATTCCTTTTTTTCTCTTCATTTCTTTTCAGAAATAACATCTCTAGAGAGTTATAAAAATCTCGATACCTCATCTTCGTTTTCAGCGAAGAAAATTCTTCATTTATCTTTTAGATATGCAAAGTCGGTTCTTCGTCTAAGATAAACAACTTGGTCCCCTTTATCAGACACACGACGACGTTTAAATTCAATATACCAAAACCAAGTCGGAATGAATTAATATTAACTATTAACGTGCAATCTAATTTCAAATTATACAAAATCAAACAAAACTTTTGTTAACTCGTGATCATTAAAATTATATCAACAAAAAAGAACGATTTCGTCTCGCAGAATATTAACATCAACACTCGTTACCAATTCTCAGAAAGACATTTTAACGTCTTCCATTATCGGAGAATAAAAATTAATTTATGATGTTTAATCAACACCTGGCTAATAAACAATAAAGCATTTCATGAATGCTAAACGACATGCATTTCAAGGTACCGTACACCTACTGCAAAATCAATTGGCCAAGAAAGTGGCCGATATATAATTTTTTAACATTATAAGCAGATACAAAATTTTATTTTATTCAATTACTATACTATATTAATTAGAATGCTAAAATTCTAATTTCATATGTAAATCGTAACAATATTTGGTTTTAAAATTACCTAAATCATACACGGTGTTTGCACGGCGCTGCTAACCTACGTAACGGAGGACATTAAATCATTAATTTTTAATGGTAGTCATACAAAGTTCAAAATGTGTTTCGCCATGTTTGCCGCACATTTTTATTTCAAGTAGGTCTACCTGTCATGCAACTTGAAAGACATTCCGGAACAAAAGGTTAAAAATTTTACATCCCACGGGAGACCGAACCTTTGACTCGTTTGAGTCTCTCTTTATCGACCGAAGAACTTTACGCCATCAGCATTTTCATACTTGCTTATGGTTTCAACAAGATGGTTCACCGCAATAGTTTCACCCTGTATAAACAGTTCAGTTACACACGTTTGTCAACAATGTTTTTATTTGCCATCATTACTAAGTACTGTTTCTGAACATACTAGAAAGTCCTCCTTCAAATAATTGAGTACTTGTGTATTAAGCACCAGCCACCAGTATGGAGGCGCCACGTGTATAGACATGTTGTTATGAGTTCCAGTTTAGGTTACATAAAACAAACACAATAGTTGCATTCCGGAATGAAATGCTTATTAATTTTATGATTAACGATAGGCCTAAAGTTTTGTATTTATAACTTAACCTGGTACCTTATTTCCATAATCAAGTTAGTTAAAAAACAACCCTATTCCGTTCAATACACTGCCGTTCAATACACAAATACAAATAATTGTTTTCATACAGGTAGTACTTGATTTATGCGAGAGTTACGTCAATATTTAGTGTATTTGTATAGATAATTGCATATATACACCCTCGTCTATCTGGTTGTACGGGCATCACGAAAAATTAACTGGGCAGATTTTCACGAAACTTTTAGTAAACAATTTTAAAAACAAATTTCAAAAATTGCACAAAAAATAAAATTTCCAATGCAATTAATTACTGCATACGTTACTCAATTCTATTGGGTTGATGCAAAAAACCGTATTTTATTAGCTTTCTAATTTATAAAAGCGGTTCTTGATTGTGCATCAACCCACTACTACGAATTAGTGATGTCAATATTTGAAATCATACTGACAAGAATGTGACTTTTTAGAACGTGTACGTTTGAAGTTGGCGCAACACATACACATGCGACGTAAATGAGCAAGAATTCTTGCGTTGCGCCGACTTCAAACGTACACGTCTTAAAAAACACAACTTATTATCAATATGATTTCATAATATTAAGTGACATCAAAACTCATTCGTAGTAGAATTGACTTTTAGATTCCCAAACGAAAAAAAAAGTAATTTGTCATTTTAAACGTCACCATTTTCAAAATGCATTATTATCTTTTCATAAACAACAACAAAAAAGCATAACTGCTTCTTTTTTACGCATAAATTCCAACTTGCATAGACAACAAAAGACCCTTCACGAAACAAACCAAAAAATATATTTAGAAAAATATAAAAAAAAATTTTAAAAAAAAATTAAAATGACGGTTTCAGGTAACCAGAGGCAGCAAACGTCACATCCCCGACTGTCTACTACTAAGAACCCCATGATTAAAAATTCCATCCAATCCAAACCACTGAGGATGAGTGGTGGGATACGAGTGGACGTGTGCGCGACAATCGCCCATTCGTCGCCCCCTTAGAGCGATGTCACCGCTCCTTTGAGGTCGTCATCATCATCTCGCAGGATCGCGTGCACCCCAGAGATAAAAACGCAACCTCTACTCACTCTACAACCTTGGCATGAGCGCAATAAAGATGAAGAGAAAGAACGATATAAAAAAGCGCACGATGAAAAAGCTTCACAACTGCATGGTAGCGATACAGTGTGGGCGAGAGTGAAAATAACTTTTATACACACACACACACATACACACTCACTATAGTAATTACAGTGAGCCCTTTATAAACTTGTACCTTTTTTTTTGGGAGGGGGAGGTTGTTGTTATTTATCTCTCTCCCCTCTTCGAGTGAAAACGTTTGTTTCGCACTAAAAAGGGGATGATGGATAACAAGCTTCCTTTAACACCAAATATCAATAAACGGTGAACTTTTATACTCAACCTACGCTAATAGCTTAGCTAAACAAACCGCTTTCCCATTATTTGGTTTTTACTTAAGAAATCAATTTGTTCGATCGTCGTAAACCAAAAATCATAAAAACAAAAGCAATACGAATTTTATTTATTCATTTATTTACTTTTTGTTGACATAATTTGAAAAACTTGTCCTATATGCATATAACAATATGTAGCCTACGTTCAATCTAACCTACAATTTAAAAACTACATTGAATTTCGCGCATGTGGGATTCCATTATTCGGAATTCCATTATTCAAGATATACTACAATTCTCAAGATAATGAAAACACGCGAATATGGTATGCCTAATTCGTGATTATTATTTTACTGATCTGTATAACTTTTTTAATCAAAATAATCTGACACTATTGTCTATAGACCAATACTATTGTACATAGACCAATATAAGCAATCCAAATTAGATTTTAAAAACAAAAATATAAATAAAACATTTCAACTTCCTTCATCGATTGCTAAACTCGTGTATGTGAGCATCCGTTATTTGCGAGAGCAGAATCATCATTCTTAGAATAACGAAAACTTATGATAATGTTTCGTGAATACTAAAATTCGTTAATAACTTCATAACGAAATTACGATAACAGAATATTGCAGATAATTAACAGATTGCATTAAAATATAAAAACAAACAAGGGTGGCATTTGAAATTAAGTTTTAATCGATAGTTTATGAATACTGTATATGGTACTTTTCTGTTAACCAAGAAACAGATTGGCTAAAAAATTCCAGTTTGAGTTAGATGAACGTATTAATGTTATAAATAATGATAAATTTGATTAAGTGTTGTATTCTTAACTAACCTAAACTGGTATCTATACTCATAGTCCCTCACACAAAGTTAAAAACAACCACTAACGCCTAACCACTAAGCGCCACAAACGACCTCTCAATTAACGACAAAATATATGCATGAATATACCAGTAGTATAGTATATATGTATGCATGTAGGCTACTGAAGATAATGCATAAAACGCTATGTACTTCAGGTGTACTCTTTTTTTCGTTCCAATAAACACAGAAAAGAACGTGTACGAAAAATCTGTTTTAAAATTCCGTACATAAATTCAGAGTTAAAGTTGAGCTGCCTGAAATTCGGAGAGCCGCACTCCGAAGACAAATTTTTCTTGTACAAACGGTAAAACTTTTCCAAAAATAATGTAGAAACCCATCAAATATGTACGATTTAACTTCTCAATTCCGCAATAGCTTCGAAAAACAATCCTTTCACGTTTTTAAAAAAATTAGATATGCATATCTTAAGCTTTGTATACATATACTGTAAAAATAATCGTTGCACAAGGTTGAAGATGAAATCCAAATATTGATACGAAATGATACATTGTATCAGAACCGAACTCCAGTATCAAATTTCTAAAATTTAAACCATTTTTCTGAACATCACGAATAGGTTTTATTTAATAAAAATATTGAAGACGAAATATAACTCTGTAAGCCATTATACGATGTACTTAATATGATGTACTTTAAATATTTATAAGTTAATATGGATTTGATTAATAATAATAATGTAACTTGACCATCATCGTTTACTTTGTGTCAAACTTTAATACTATGACTGATTTTTCACTATACTAATAACTTTAATACTGAGTGTCAAACGATTAACTTGTGTATAATTTTAACGCCATTTTTTTATGATGTTGATTACTAGTATTAATTTACATGTGATCGGTAAAGTAAAAAAATAACTTTTTTTATACATATATCAACAAATGAAACGTTTCATTGGCGCAACAATTTCAATGACATAGTTAAAGATGGTTTCAAGGTTATTTTCACTAATGGGCTAAAAGCCAAACTGCAGTTGACTCACAAAAAGAAAACAAACCTGAATAAATATGCTGCATACAGTATAAATGGACAAAAAGCCCAATATTTCTCAAGAATACTAAATAATTTCCATTCACAAAGAAACGTGAATTTTTTTTTTGCAATTCGTATGTAAACCACAATGCATTTTGCTCGTATTGCAAATATAAGTTGTAAGTGGCATAGGGTCGAAAGAAGTTTAAATCGGAATTGTTTGGATTTTCAATTAAATGTTAAGGAAATACCCGCATAAAAAGTTGCTTATAATAATTATCTACAGGGTATCCTAAACGTCTCTACATAAGTGATACAGTATATGTCTCATATTGATAATTCACAGTTACACTTATTGAAAAAAATGTTAAATCTATCTATATAGAGAGATTTAAGACACCCTGTACACGTTTTTCTTTTGATCAAAATCATTCTAAAATTAACTATTGAAAAGCACATGACTATAAGCGTATGAATATAATTTACGTACCGTATAGATTGAGACACCCTGTATTACAAAACTAAGTCTGCCTGTCTGTTCGGACATAACGCAACTGAAACACAGCTCGATGTCAATCCAAACTTGGAATTTATAAGCTAAAGCAAAATTTCTGATTTCTTATCAGCTCAATTCGCGTATGTTGGAACCAAGTATTCGCGATTGTGAATTTACTATGGAAATTCTTACTAATTGATACTCGCAAATATGAGTGTATATCGTCATTCGCGATTAGTTCAACAAGGCTGTAATTTTAAAAATTGAATAGCTTCGGGCAATATAATGATAAGCCACATTTATTAAAATTGTTCATGAGCCGTTTTTCTGATGAGAAACTTCATAGAGTAACATATTGAGTCACAATGTAATTATCTTTATTATGCCGTCATTTTCTGTAAATTTCAGAAAGGGCCAAGGTAACAAATTAGAAACAGTACTGAGGGACAGTTTGATGTGAAAATATCATTTTTGAACAAATAAAGTGAAGCTTATCATTATATTGCCCGGAGCCCTTAAACTATATTACAATATTTGTATCATAGAAATTGTCTTATAATCAACAAAAGATAAGACCTTCAACATGTTTTCTTTGTGAAAACCATGCGCTTAATGTACCTCCTCCCCCCAGAACCGTTGTTAGTTCGTCATTTAGACACTAATGTGAACTGTATTTACCAGCAGTATTCTACATTCTTCACCCGACTAGCACCATCATTATCACACCCCATTTCGCTTTGCCTAGCTCGTTAAGGTGCGTCAACCCCAGTGAACTTACAAAACCAAAAGGTATAGTGTATATAAACCCACCCAAGTTCTCTGTTTTACGCGAATAACAACTTGTCACTCCCATAAACGTGGCAAAAGCTCATATCCGGTCGCGGATGATACGATTAACAAACACGATGCGACCGGAAAATGGAAAAAGTGGAATTAGTAAAAATTACTTCCTAGCAATACGTTAGTCTATTTAAAAACATTTACTGCACCTTAGAAACACGTGGGAAAAATACCCAATTTTATTTTTCATTACCTTTTACAACCCAATTACACTGTATATTTGATGCAAAAAAAAGTTTGCTTCCCAACTCTTGCTACAATTGAATCAATATGAACAAACTGGAAACCTTGTTTTTAATTCAAATCATCGTAATGTCTTGTAGAGAATTCAAATATACAGCGGAATCCGGTTATTATAATCACGGATAATGTTATCAATCAGCTATTGTTCGGATAATCAAGTCGGTCCCCAACACATTTTTTGGTACTTTCCGGTTATAGCGGGGCCCGTCTGATGTTGTTATTTGCTTGTACTTGGTTATGGGTTTATTTTGCAGGTTATGTTAGGAAAACAAAACAACATCATACGTTTAATACGTTTCTTTGTTTTTCTTAACCTAACTTGCAAAATAAACTCATAACTAAGTACAAGTAGCAAGTACAAATAGCAACATCAAACGGACCCCCGCTATAACCGGAAAGTACCCATTTTTTATACATTTTCTTTATACATTGTTTAATTTTATCAGCCAGTTATTGTTATCAAAAACCACTAGTTCCAAAGTGATCATAATAACCGGATTCCACGGTATTGCATTGTTATTAACAAATTTACAACACCTATTTCTGTACATTTTAACTCACTTCCTTATCTTTTTGGCAACAAGAAACACCGTTAATAAAATAATGTAAATGCAACGTAAGTTTAATAAATATAAACTAAATAGCGACCTTTCTAACCACCTGATCAAAACACTAGCTCGTGACGTTGCTACAATATACTGTACGTACAGTAACTTCAACTTCACGACATGATTTGTTGCTTAACTTTAACCAGAGTCATTAAATATCAGAGATATTTAATGACTCTGCTTTAACTCTGAACCAACGAATTCTTTTTCCATAAAATCCTAGCTCCGAACGACTAGACCACTAGACTAGCTCACCACGTCTGTGATACAATATACACGCAGTAACGTGAACAAACTCCATAATACACCAGCCACCAATTTTCTTTTATGTACAAATATCCCAAATTTTGCACACATGAACATGTCGATATTTATACATTATCATCATCTACATAGTAATAAATATGATTCTTACCGTGAGTGAGCAACGAACCCCACGTGATGAGGATCCCGCAGGCGCATAAGAGGGCCGAGCCCAAGACCATGGTCGTTGTCCGGTGTTCCGGTTTGCCTGTGATCACGCATGACCTGGTCGGGAATGAAGACGGCGACGGACGCCGGACATTGCGGACACCAACGTCGTCGGGACGGCGCGGACGACGCTGCTCACGTGCAACATCGCGCTTTCCGTCCTATGAGCCCCGATGGTGCGTCCCATCGCATAATTGTTGGTGTTGTCGTTGTAACACTTAATTCGGTTATGAAATGAATAACGTCCAGAACCGAAAAGAAAATGAAGAGAGAAAAAGGAAACCACTTGGCAATGTCGAGTCGCAATCCAAAAGACAAACAAAACAAATGTTTTGGATGTTTGTTTTGTTGTTTTGTTTTGTTTTTAGCCACACGCCTTGTTCTTTCTACCAACCATTTCCACTCAAAACAGCAGCTCCGTACTGCTATACTGCGGCTGCTTTACTGCACTGTTGCTGTTTTCAGCTTCAGCGTTTTCTTCAACCCTTCACGTTCGATGCGCTGCTCTCAACTGTCCTGCTGTTAGCTGGCTGCAGCGCCTTTTACCGAATGGGTTGCGAGCGAGCTTTGCTGCTACTGCTGTTACTACCACTACTACTACTGTTGCTGCTGCAGACCCTGCGGATCAATGGAAGAAGCCAAGGAAGAGTCAGCAATGACGTACGACACGTTGCGGTGCTGAGGTGCAGGAAAGCCCTACGTGTTGGCAACGGGCGCAGCCAGATTGGTTCATTCATCTGAGAGGGGAAAAGAAAAAAATAACGCGGGTTAAAGACACCACAACGAAACAATTAAAACAAAAACAAAAAAATCTGCCAAGTTTTGTGCAATTGTGTGTATGTGTGTGTTCGACGCAGATGCCAATTTTTTCGATACCTCAACACAACTGAAGCAATTAATTATAAAACGTCTTAGAAATGATCGTGTTTCGAAATAATTGAAGGACCTGGTGTAAAAGGGAAACTAACATTTTTACAATTTCGAGGAAAACGCGATTAAAGATCTGAACTTGCCTTGCTGTCTATGGACTACTTCACACTTTTTGCACTAATATTTTTGCACATATTGTTGTTTTGCTCAGAAGTATGTGTTAGGTGGAATTGCACCTAACACATTCGAAAATGCTTTTAAGTCATTTTTGACAAAAAATGCTACTTAGCACCCTTTTACTGTACACCAGGCCCTTCAATTATCTTCCAGAATCACATGTGTTCCACAATCAGATGTGAACATTCAGAAACTTCATTATATCAGGTTATACAAATGTGATTCTTGGTAGAATGAAAGCAAGAACTCAAAGTTTTTTGTGGGAATTTTGTTGTGCGTGTTGAAGCCACAGTGACGCTGCAGTCAGTCATTTTTCAAAATGGCGACTGAGCACCCAAGCACAGGCAATGGTTGATGAACGAGGACATGAAAAAAACAAGTTGTTATTTTCGTACAATTTTTGTTCGAAAAATTACGAACTATAAAAATATGTTACACGTGAGGCATTCTAACTTTAATTTAAAAATTTCAAACGTTTCTGGCAATTTTTCAATATGGGGAAATGTTGCAAAACAAATTGCTTGAGTTAAGACTACCGCCTAGACATTCTTCGCGCCACCAGAAGAGCCCTGGTTGAGTTGTACTAGCGTCGTAATTGTTTATGAAAATTCTAGTACAGTGAACCCTCCTTATCCGCAGGTTTTGTATCCGCGGATTTAACCAACCGTGGGTCGAAAATAATCGATATTTTTGGGGTGAAATCGATATTTCGAAAAAATCCTTAAACCAAACACCGCGGATACCGAGGGCCCACTGTACTATTTGTATATTATTATTTGGTTATGGTTATATACGCAGTTTTCTTCAAACTGTAGACCCCTATGTGATTAAAATGTTTAAATGTCATTTTTGACACGTTGTATAAACATGTCCAAACACGTCCTTACAATGTATAATGTATGTCCTTATATTGTTTATACAATGTATAAACATTGTATAAACAATATAT
>JAQIWH010006213.1:0-13214 GCA_034695005.1 Cryptops parisi
ACAAGTATATACACACACACACTAAAAATGATAATATATTTTCATATATAGTATGATCCAAAACAAAATGATATTGTCGTGATAGCACTTTTTAACCAGTCGCAAACATACACACACACCACATATATACATACAAAACGTCGTTTCAATTCACTTATCGATCCAAAAATTGAGTGACTAATTGGACCAATTTACCGCCCATTTCATTCCTACAAATTAAGAGTCACGAAAGCAAAAAAAAAAAAAAGTGTCACCCTTTAAAAAATGTCACTTATGTTTTTTGAAAACATAATATGCAACATTGTTTGTTTTACAAAACTACCACTCGAATATAAAACAAAAACTTACAAAAAATATATTGTATTAATACATACATACACATAATAAAACAACATACATACATATAATAAAACGATGTTGACCTTGGTCACGTGGCGGTAGCCAGGAGCCCAAGTGGTGTAACCCTCAAGAAATGACATGAATGCATGAATTAATTATGAAGGTGTTGGTTAGAAATGGGTGTTAACATTTTTGTCACAAGAGCTTTTAGCTAAATTAATTCTCTACTGCCCTTGGACATTTTCCTTTTTTAAAACTATGACAATATTATAATAAAATAAAAATTAAAAAAAAATTGTTTTAATTTTTTTTCCGATTGTTCGAGCACGTGTTGAAAGCAAATAGCCCTATAAAGTAGGCTTAAAAAGATTTATTGCAGAGTTAACATTCAAATAGTTAAAAAATGCAAAAATATTTCACTTATACGGTTTTTATGAAAATAAATATATTTTTTAATTTTCCCAAAAATAAACTGTTCTATGTTTCATGAAAAATATGTCGCATGATTTCAAATTTCAAGCAAATTTTATTTTTGGCAGTAAGGTTATCAAAATAACATTGAGCAATGTAAAATGCGGTTAATAGTTGAACAAACTAGATATACATTACAAATCTCAGTAAACTTGTTTTTGGATAAAAAAGATTTATATAAATAAAGGGGAAAAGATTAGGATCTAAAACACTCCCTTGGGGTATTAATAAGACTAAGCTAAAAAACTGCCTGTTTAATCCGATCCGTATTGCGAAGCAATATGACACAAAATATATAAATAACTGTAACGAATGTTGCAAAGCAACATGAGTTAAAACAATGAATTGCATAATAATAACTTAACAATTTAATTTTAAAAAAATTTCCGTCATTTTGACGGGCTATACTAGTATACATATAGTAATACTGTATATACAGTCAAAAGTACAATTGGAACTATTACAAAAGCTATTACAATGACAAATTTGAGTTTTGAGTATAATGAAACCACTGCTTCCTTTATTCTATGAGTCGTAGCAGCCGAGTCATATTTGGAAAGTTGTAGCCACCGACTCATTTATTGAAAATCCACTTTTGTTTTAATATTTTCAACAATGCAAATAAAAATTGATACAGCAATAGAGTAAAATGCATGCTACCCCTACAGCAGCTTTGCTGCAAGTCATTTATACTAAGCAGTTTAGAGTTAGTTTAAATGGTTGATTTAAATACGAATTTAAAAACGCATAACAACAATGAAGTAAAATAACTCCACTGCATAGCATATGAAAATTGCAGGGAGGCTCTGGTAGAGACAGCATTTATTCTCTATTGTTGTATCAATTTTTATTTCGGTTGCATTGTTGAAAATAAATGAAACAAAAGTGGATTTCCACTAAATGAACCTGTGGCTACAACTTTCTAAACATGACATGGTAACTACGACTCATAGTTTCCAATGTAACAATGCGATTTTCGGTTTTGTAACATTGCGAGGTCAATGCAAATACAGTATCACCATTGTAAAAAAATACCTGTAAAGATGCTATTGTAACCAAAACTAAAAATTGTCATTGTAATAGCTTTTATAATATTTTTATAGAACCATACTTTTGACTCACCCTGTATATACCGATGTATAAAACTCTCAAGTTTTTTCTTTGAAAGAAGAAATTTTTTTTAGAAAAAAAGTTTTCTTTCAACTTTTTTTTTTGCTAAGAAAAAGTTACAAAAATGTGTTTTCATCAAAAAGTACTAAAGAATGTAAAAAGTTCTGCAAAAAAGAGAAAATGTGAATGTGCCAAAAGAAAAAGACAAAATTGAAAAGTACAAAAAAACGAAAGAAAAGAATAGACGGATTTCCTTTCAAAAAGGTATAAAAATGAAAGATTTTAAAAAGATTACCTGTAACACGGACTGTAACTTGCAAGAGTTTCATTCTAGTGAAAAAAGCTCATAATATGAAAATGTACCAAAATTTTGTGCAGCAACCGTGTAAGATGAAAGAAAGTTGGAATTAGCATTTTGTTTATGCAACACCCCTTATTTAAAATGCATTGGTCTAACATGAACAATTAAAATAGTTAATAACAATCACTATACTGCATATAATTATTCAGATCAATCTTTGTGTCTTTTGGAATTTTTTCCATCATTATTGACGAGTCAATTACACCCTTCAATATTATTTGACGGGCATGCGGCTGGAATTATTCTAATGTATTGCTATATAAAATAAACTTCTATATTTGTTAGCCCCTATATTCGTTAAATCCAATACTCATCACATGTTTTCGACAAAATAATGCTCCAATATTCGTCCAAAAATCCAACATTTGTCACAAAAAGTCAGTTTGTAAAAACAACATCATCATAAAATATTAAAAAGTGAATTAAATATGATGCTAACAGTAAAGCTTGGGTAACAAGACAAGACAACAAGCTTGGAGTGAATTCATCAAGTATTTGCAATTTATTCTATATTCGTCAGATTCAGTATTTGTCAGTTTTTCTAGAAAGGATTAATGACGAATATAGAGGTTCTACTGTATTTTGCCATATTTCTCATTTACGTATGGAGAAGTTAGTTCTTCGAGTTCAATACTGAATTTAAGAAGTGGTTGAACGTAGTTAAAAAATTTTAACAGTAATTATCACTAATCAAGAAAGTATTTTACGCTATAACATGTTTTTAATTATTCATAATTAAGAATAGAGGTTAATCCAGCATTCGTAAATGAACCAAGCAACGCAGTATGAATAGCGAAAAAGCTACCCCGGATTGTTTGTTTCACGCAGTGTACAAATGTACTGCAGAAAAGCCCAAGAGGTAACTACCTTTACCTGGTATCTTAACCCATAAAAACCAGTTCAGGTTAATCTACAAGTAGTCTTCACCACTAGAGCCACAAGCAGTTCCTTTCGGTTAAAGTAGTGTACTTAAATGTGAAATAAAATATGAAACATACGATTATAAAATAAGATACCGTAATTAAAATTTTAAAATAAACATTAAACGTACAAATATTTAAAAACAAAATTTATAAAATCATACAATATAATATAATATGTTCAAATTTGATCCGGATATTATTGACAGGTAAGCGGAAAGGCTATGTGCGTGACATCAAATTTGGTTCATTTTTTAACACTCCTTTTCATTATACGTTTTATATTAGCTTCACTTGTCAGTTTGTAAGTTTGTGAGCTGGAGATTGAACATATACTGCCACCTACAGAAATGTTATTGATAATATACTGTATAGTCCAATAGACCAAAAATCGCATAAATGTGAGAATCGCATAAATCGAAAACCTCATAAGTCTATTATAACAAAACTTGATCGAATCGAAAATTTCAGAAATCGAAAATAGAATTACTCAAAAATCGAATTAATCTAGATTCGCATAAATCATAAAACGTATAAATAAACAAACAAAAACAAAAAACCAACTACATTTCATTTAGTATACATGTGGCAAAAATCCTTTTAACAAACAAAGATGAATAATTAACACCCAATAAACAAACAAACCAAAAATCTCCCCCAAAAACGACATAAACACCAATTTCGTCAACATCATCCATCACGTGATAATACACCCACTACTTTTTTATCACAGAATGTTCATGGAAAAACACACATCCATTTCCACTAGTCTCGTGAGAAATCGATTTAGATTACGTTTCTTGCAAGAGATACCAACTTGTGTGAGGTTACTTTAGTCGACTAATATCTCGGAAAAGTATATCACGTGAGAAGAAGAAGAAATTCCCAAATGAGAGTAGTTTGGATTTAAATAAGGTGTTGAAAATGACCAACCCAATCGTCGGGTCCTGTCGTCCATCTTTTCCTGTTTTTTTTTTTGGAGATCCCAATTTTACTCTTGGCGACCATACAGACTCAACTGCTAGACACTTCTTGAGAGACATTGCCACTCGCCCAACTGCCCGATTGTAGCAATGCCATAACTCATTCTTGGAAAGTAAAAGAAAGTACCATACACAGGAGACATTTCCACTACTACTACTACCTTATAAAAAAAGTTCATCCTTTAAAGATGTTGTTTTTTCCCCCCTCTCAAGTTTAGAAATCTTTTACTTCTTTGGTGTAAAGTTACTGTAAATTTAATGTAAAATTGGGGTAGAATCGCAATTTGAGAAACTATAAATGTTAGTGTAAATATTTGTAGAAGTATATTGTGTAGTAATCACAAATTTTTTAAGTTTGTGTAAATTTACTGTATATACTGTAAATTTTATGAAAAAGTTGGTGTAAACGATAAATTTTAGTGTAAATATATGTAGAAGTTTATAGTGCGATTTAAATTGGTGTAAAGTTATTGTAAAATTAGTCTAAAGTTACTGTAAAATTAATGTAAAATTGGTGTAAATGTATAAACATCAGTTGTAGAAATTTATAGTGTAATGATAACTTCACTTTTAAGTTGGTGTGAAGTTACTTAGTATAAAGTTACCGTAAATTCAATGTAACAATTGGTGTAAATGTAAAATTTGAGAAACTCAGAGTGTGTATGTTTGATATTTTTAGAAATTTATCGTGCAATCTTAACAAATTTACTTTTAAATTGGTATACTGTAAAAATTAGTGTATACAGTTACTGCAAACAAATTAGTGTAAATGTATCGAGAAGTTCTAAATGTTAATGTAAATGTTGTAAAATTATTTTAATATAGAATTTTTGATACAATGATCACAAATTTACTTCTAAAATTAGCGTAAAATTGCTGTAAATTTAATGTAAAATTGTTATGAATTTTAAACGTTAACTTTAAACGTAAGTTAAATATATTTATAGACAAAGCTGACAACTTCATTTTAGAATTGGTGTCAAGTAGTGCAAAGTTAGTGTAAATTCAATGTAAAATTGGAATGATTTTGAAATGTTGACTTGCAAATTTAATTTAAACAGTGTTATATTAATTTTAAGTGCAATGATGACTAATTTACATCAAAGTTAATGTAAAGTTAATGTAAATTTATAATTAAAGTAAACTCAATGTAAAGTTAATGTAAATTAAATATTATAATAGTAAAAAGTTAAAGTGAACTTGGTGGTCAATTTTTAGTTTAATGGTCGCAAATCACCTGTAAAATTAGTTAAAAGTTAATGTAAACTATATGATGTAAATTTTAAAATTGGATAACCGATCCCTTTTTACATTATTGTACGTAATGTAAGAAGGTACTGTGTTGTAAATGTATTAGTTGTAAAACAATTTTAAATTTAAGTGTGAATAGCATAAATTCATTTCTAGATCAATGTAAAGTCAATTAATTGTATATTAAAAAATTCGTGTCAATCTAAACACCGATATTGATTATGTGTCAATTATTAAATATAAAATAATAAAATCAAATAATAATATCAAATCACAGTTTATTGAAAACTGTAAAGTTATTGTAAATTTATTTATAAACTAATGTAATTTGAGCTTATTTAAACAGCGACCATATTTGTATTACGCTATTTTAAACAAAGAGAATCTCCACTTCATGGAAGAAACGGTCGCTATATAAATAAATGAAACAAATCAAATTTACAGTTATACGAAAAACAAACTTTACAGACTTTTGGTACGTGTCTATTTTGGAACTGTAATCTCTATAATCAAATGAACTTCATCTCTGGTGCACTTTTAAGTGCGCTTTCTTAAGGTCCTTTGGGAAGGTAAGCAAAACTTAAACCTGGCAAGATTTCCCGCTAGACTTCCCATAAGCAAAAGAAAAAACACTTGGCGCGTGCAATCGATCGTAATTTTATTGGTTGGCGTACAGTACACAACACGTCATCGTCCAACAGTTCTACGTGTCAACAGCTCTAAAATAAAAATCGACTCCATGCTGTCTTAACTTTGATTTAAAAGATGCCATTGCCATAAAAAAGTGTTGTGTAAAAATAAATTTACAAAAAACAATAATTCATTTCTTATCTACAACAACCATGTGTAGTCAATACCAATAGTACCGTGTAACCCAACAGCAATCCCCCGTGTAACGACGGTGACCCGTTCCAGAATGAGCGTCGCAACACGAAATGTTAAGTGGAAATAATGCAAAAATAATAAATATAAACCAATTATCCTCTTTTTCTCATTATAAATTCATGTTGTTTTAAACTCAGTGTGAAAGTCAAGTTTTCGGTCTTTCTCTTTATTATTTATTTAAAAAGAAGCCAAAAAACTTTTTGTTGTCTGAAAAAGTACTTTTCATTCCAATGATTTACTGACACGTTTTGAAAATTCAAATCAAACCTCCTTGGAAATCGAATGAATAATTCACAGCTCTCAGCGTCGGTTCCATTTTTTTCTTTTGAATATACATATATAATAACAAATGAATGACAGATAATAAATGAATAAATTATAAGTTTTCTAGTTTTTTTAAAAGAAAAAAGAAAGACACGAAAAGAAAAACCGAATTGGATTTTGGTGGTTTCTTTTAGTTTTTAGATGATCCATTTTCATTAGTCATAACAAAACGAAAACTTCAATCTTGACAATTTATCATTCTGTTCTGTCATTCTGTCTGTAATGCAAGTTTCGAAGATAACAGTCAGGGGCAAAATCGTAGTTGAAAAAGTGCACGTTCCATATCACGTGGTTCCAGCTTCAATGATGAACATGCGCAAACTATCTCATTGTGCTGGTATTTGTTTAAACAATAGTCGCGCGAAAAATCACGTATCACGATATGATTTAAACAATAGTTTTTTTCTTCAGCCAACTGTTTTTTTCCTCAATTAAAAACAAGAAAACCAGTTTTAGACAAAAAAGTTTTGGGTCCATTAAAAATTCTGGTTCTTTCACTATTGTTTGACCAAACTCTTCATTAATAGGTTAAATAAAAAAGGAATGCGTTTCGTCCAAATCGATATCATCAACAATTTTGCGGAGATAAAACCTGCCGCATCAATAACTGAATGGGAATGCAATATTCATAGTTGAGGCGAAATGAGAAAACACCGCATTAGTTGTGTTTAGATAACACTGCTAAATAAGAGATAAGCCAAAACTTTTGACATTTGACTAGGAACTAAAAGAATAAAAAAAACAAACATATATTATCAGCAATTTAATCTAAAGAAATTAAGAAGAAGATGAAAGAGCGAAGAAGGGGTTTATCAAGAAGTGTAATTTCCTAACAGGGTAATTACCAAGGGTTGTTTACAAGCATTGGGATCAAGTAATGCGATAAATTGCTCCTTAAGCCAACAACGAACTAACCCCACCACCATAGTGGTTTTGCGCGTGAAAAATAGGCCTGTTGCTCATCAGTTAGGCTTACGGATCAACGAAACAGTTTGCAACAATTTACACTTAGTTTCAATGGATTTCGAACATCTATCTTCATTACCAGAACAATACACTAAACCAATGTCAAAAAAAAAAGAACTTTCTCTATATAAATTAATCAATACGCTCAGTGATAACACACCTACGTTTGTGTGTTTTAAATGGCACAATGAGACATTTCAAATTAGTAGGCATATCAAACGCATTTTTTGGCCACATGAGATGCTCATACCTAATCGAGGGCCATATAAATAATTTTGCATTCTTTTTTTCTGGTACTTTTTTTTAAAATTTTAATATTAATTTTAATATTATATTAACTGGAACTTTTTCCCAATTTTATAAAATGCAGATTATTATTACACGGTTCTGTTTATCCTCCATCAAAAAGGTTACGCATTGTATAAAATGCCTGAATTCTATACATTGCTAGTGACATTGAAACTTAAACAAGTTTTAAAATAATGAAAGATTATACCATTTTATATGCTGGTACAAATTTGGTATAGTGAGACGTTATACTGGAACTGTATTTTATGAGTTCGTAAGCCGCAGCCAATTTGTCAACGGGTCACGTGAGTAACATGGCTGATGCCAAGACAAGCCAAAAGAGATATTTCCATAATTCAGTAATGGATACCAAGCAGATTGGATATCATATCTAAACATAGTCATCGAGAGTGGCAATGAAACATGAAGCTCTGTCGTTAGAATAATGGGTTTTCCCATTATGACGCAAGATATTTTTGTAAAATAGGTCCAGATCAATTTTCTTAATGGATTCTTCCCTACGACTCATTACTCAAACACAAAAATTCATAGATTATGATTATTATTATTTTAATATTTTTCGATGAAAACGAAAACAACGCCACCATCATTGGAAAGGCCCGAAGCGAACAATGAACCGAGGCAAATGACAGTCATTCCTACTTCTGCTTCAGGGGCTGTCACCTAAATCTCATCAACTAGCGATAAGAAATGAAGCATGTCGGGAAAGAACTTAGCGAAATTTTTCTTATACATTTTTTTCTTATGTGTGTGTGTGTGTGGCTAGTCGTAGTAAAACCACCATTTGGCGATCCACACTTTTTTTCCACAACTACTACTATGAGCTTTAACTTTTCTTGTAGCCATCTTGAGACCTTGACTCGGTGCCAAGTGGCAAAATTCGCACCAAATCCGATCTACTTTTCCTTTCTTTTTTGTAAGATGTATGTCTGCAGAAAAGCTTATTGTGCATTTCGTTTGTAGCGTATTGCTGGTGACACATTCTAAGGGATAATGCTAACAACTTCCAACTAAACAACGGATACTCTTACTGCCACTTGCTCTGGGGTGGGGTGGGGGGTTATCGCTTAGCCTTATTTTTTCCGAAACAAAATCGTACCTCCTGTGAACTAGAAAATGCCAAAGAAATAGAAATAACCGTCATAAAAAAAATTGACGTGTAAAAAAAAAGAAAATATACCCCAGATGCATGTAACGTCTAACAGTTATGTTACTTCTACGCGTCACAAGGAAAATTTTTCAAATAAACTTGTTGAAGTTTGTGATGCATTAAAGCTAAAGATATACAGGGTGACAACAAAAGTCTGTTTCAGTATATTTGTAATACACTGGTCACAAAAATTAGAGAATATTTCAAAATGGTATGAAAATTTCGAATTATTTCCTATTCTTTGTGAGCAGTGTATATGCATATGAATTACACTCCATTTTAATATGACCAGCTCTTATGATGCTTTTAATAGGGCTCTATATAGACATGTAAACATAATTGATTGATTTTGTCTTATTGTATCTTTAATTTTTTTTTCTTTTTTAAAATTTGTTTACGTCTTTTGATATGTATATATATATCGTATTTTGTATTCTCTTTGCAATTTTTTGCTATTAATCCTATGGATTATTTTGAGTAAAATAAATAAATAAAATAAACATATAGTATATGATTATTTTTATACTCTCTTTGGCCAAATTATGGTATACATTTGATTCTTTTTTGTCTCATATTATGGTATACGTTTCGCTTTAATCTAGATTTTTATACTCTTTATATCAGCTTCACTTGTGGGTCTGTTAATTTGTGAGCAATGACTTGAACGTATACTGTCATCTACAGTCTTATATGAAAATATACTGTATAGTTCAATGTACCAAAAACGCATAAAACGAGAACCGCATAAGTCTTTCGCATAAATCAAAAACCGTATGAGTTCAATGTAAAAAAAAATCGCATATATAAATAAATAAATCAAAAATTTTATTATTAATGCAATTACTCAAAACTCACATAAATAAAATATCGAATTACTCAACGATCGCATAAATTTCATTTTGAATAAATCAAACCGTGTAGAAATCAAAAACAGAATTATTAAAAAAAAAGCATAAATTGATTATCAAAATTACTCAGTGATTGCATAAGTTTTAATTCGCATAAATCGATTTTGGAATAAATTGAAATATGCAGAAATCAAAAATGGATTTTTTACATTATGTATGTTTTTCAACTTAACGGATCTATACAAATGAATTTAGATGTTTATTGTTTTTAAAAATAGTGTTGTGCATTATGGCTACACATAATGTGTACAGATAAGCGTACTTCATGGCGAATGTTATCCTCATTTCCGACCCAAGTTGGTTGTCGAGCTTTCGTTGTAGCGATAGCTACAATACTTCAATTGACTGATCAGCCGTCATTTGTTTTGATTTATTGTCTTTACTATGTGAAGCACAATTTTCTGAAGCCAAATGTTTATTATTGCAGTCACAACGGGTGTCATTTTGAATTGCACTCATTTTGACATGACATGACGTCATCTCAAAATATAAACAATTGAAGTTGCGTCAAATAATTTAACAAATCAGAAAGAACAATACATTGATATTACTATACGCGAATAAAAACACATTTACACCTGTCCAAAATTCACATGACATGTAAAATGTCCCATAACTTGGGACAAAGGAAGTATCTAACATAGTATTTTGCTACGTTGATAGTGGTCGATATCCGGTTGTTGCATTTTGAGTACCACCGAACTATGCTTGTCGAATATTGCTTTGTAAAACTAAATATACGTTAATGGCAAATGCAGTATATGTGTACATTTAGGCTGTCATTTGTCATTGCTGACATATTAAACTGTAATAAGACTTTTGTTGACATCCTGTATATTAAAAATCCAATGATTTTATAATTAACAATATGTAACATATACGTTTATTTAAAATTTTATACCAAACAAGTAAAAAACCCAATATCATTAAATACAAAACTCCAATGTATTCAGATATATATTGATTTTGCAATTCAAAACTGCTGCAATTGCGAGGAAAAAAAACAACACATCGTATTTCAAGCGTATTTCAGAAAGTTCCGATACTAAAAACAAATACAAACAAGAGCACATTTCGAAACAATAACATCTCAAAAAAAGTTGTTTTGCATAAAACGAAGGGAAAAAAACAGCTTTTGAAAAAAAAATACAAGAAATACAAACAAACAAACAAGCAAACCCTTTTTCATTTCGAAATACTTTCTACAGAAAGGTATTGCCTATGGCAACGCAAGTCCAAAAAATACTGTCAACTAAAGAAGAAGAAGAAGAAGAAGAAAAGGAAAAAATATTTCATCTGTATCTCGAATCGAATCTGACAAAAGAAAAATTTTCTGTCTTCTTCTTACAGCAGAGAACCTTACTAAAAAAGACAAAAAAAAAAGTGTAAGCTAAAAAAAAAATAATAGGAGACTAGAAACTATCAGTTTTATGGCAGCTGTTGGAAAAAGGCGGCTGTTTTACATTCTTTGTGTAATATGCTGTGGATGCAAAAAAAAAAAAAAAGTGAAATAAAAATGTAAGAAAACCAAAAGCCGCTAAATTTTCTGTTTCTTTTTTTAAAGGAAGAGATAACTGAACAGGAATACGGGTGAAATAAATTCTTATTTAGAAAAGGCCATGACATGCTTGTAAAAAAAATCGATTAATCGATGCGTACTAAAACGCTTCATGAAAGTTTGCACTTGATAAAAAAAAACATTGTTTGTTTAGAAATTTCGCATAAGTAAATTTGCTGAGCAATAAGCATCATAGTATATAATGTATGTGTATTATTGCATAGGCCTATATATACACACACATATACTTGGACCGTCAATAATGAAAATTAAGTATGTGGAGTGTTTTTTGAAAGCATTGATTTATTGAAGTATTTGTGAATAAATCAGAACATGTTCAGTGATATCCATATTATCACTTTAAGTTGAAATCGCGTATCTTATTATCTCCATTTTCAATAAAATATATCATCCAACATTGTATATACAGGGTGAGGCAAAAGTCTGGTCACAGATAAATATCGCGAGAACTTATGGTGTTACGAAAATTCTGATTCAACTATTGTAATGTATATCAGCCATGGACTATACAGTGCAGTTACCGGGAAAAACCTTCAAAGTCATTTTCAAGGTCTTCCATTTATTGACTTTCTTAATATCCATCCCACACCCCACGTGTGATTTAGAAAGATCAAAGTATTTCTAGAAATAAACCCCGTGGTTGGTATGGTAGTGGTCTTCAGTTAAACCCTGTGTTTACGCGTTGATGTTGCTTTGCAACATTCGTTCACCCGTGAATATGATTTGTTTACTCTCACGTTGTCATGATATTTTGTACGCTCTCCTGTATAACTCAGCGCATAGCTACAGCTCTGTAGCGCTTTCCTGTCGAGCACAACGTGTAGCTATGGTATGTTTTAAGGCTTTCTTACTTACAATATAGCTACAGCTTTTTCAAGCTTTCCGCATCACAGCGCATAACTACAAGTAAGTTGACAACTGTCGAATACGATCGCGATTATCGAGGATTCACCAAACCCTACGAGTCATTGTACCTTACAGTTGCATCGACAAAATAAACTGGAAATTTGATTTTTTTTTTATCATATTCATCTTGATAATTACGTTCTTAAATTGAACATTATCGGCGACAATGTTGAAATTCTTGGGCAATCGGAACTGCCAATCTACTTTCGATTTAACACTTCCGGTTGGTTGAAAATCCAATTTTTATCCTCATTTTTTTCTCTTTATATCTTGCAATCTCCACTCTCTTGACCTTCCACGACTTTATCATTAAAAATCCTGACACAGCATTGACAACCTAGAAAAATTGATCAGATGTTACCACAAGTGAAATAATGGTACAGTGAAACCAACAATTAAACAAGTACATTAAAAATCCTTTTTAAGAATACGCTTAATATATAGTTTTGCTTTATTCGAATTTAGATTCACGCGATCTTTGAGTAATTAGACATTTGATGTATGTTAGTCTTGAGTCTCTATGTGAGTCTTGAGTCTTGAGTCTTGAGTCTATTTTCGATTTCTGCAAGTTCCAATTTATGCAAATTTTAATTTACACGAATTTCAATTTTAAAATTCGCTCGATTCAAATAATTTTAATTTATGCGAATCTAAATTAATGCGATCTTTGAGTAAGGTGATATTCGATTTATGCGAGTTTCGGATAGTTCCATTTTGTATTTCTGCACTTCTATATTTGATTTGTGTTATTT
>JAQIWH010006214.1:0-13212 GCA_034695005.1 Cryptops parisi
AAACTTTTTTGTGCAACCACTACGTTTTCGTCTCGTTTTTCAATATGCAGATCATTTTATGCATTTTATTCTTCAATATGCAAACCACTTCAGTTTAGAAAATAGTACGGTGTGGTTTCAGATACGAAAAGTGAAATCGATATGTTTTGATAAAATCGTTGACGTTGGGATAAGACATTTCACGACGTCTGATTTGACTGATAGTGAGCTTCAAACTCGACAGCAGAATGTATCATCCATATGCATAAGCTTGCTATACATATATAATACACGTCCATCAACCACGTAGCTTGTGTGTAAGCCTATGTATATGAATATACTGTATAAGATTTTTAACATATGACTTTTTTGTGTTTTATTAAATTTACTGGTTTTATACAACACTGTATATCGAGACTTGACTTTTGTTTTAAACTTAACCACTATAAGTTTTTGGAATGAAAAGTTTATATTTATTATCGAAGTGTGTCAATCTTAATTTTATTTTATTGTGGAACTAATCTTCTCGAGGTGATCTACAAAAAAGATTGCTTATTTATTAGATAATAAAGACCACACTACGTTTAAACAAAATTTTCAGTAACACTCGTGAAACTAAGACGAATCCAAAGACATCCCATTCATTAAACTACATCCAACCATTTAAACTAGGAGTGAACAAAAAATTATACATGCGTACACTCCTACATACATACATTCCAGTCACTACATACATTCACCCTAAACACATAACCTGCCTTTTTGCGCAGTCTGTTGAACAGAGTACTGTAAAACAAAATCATAAAAAAACTGTCTAGTGTTTTTTGTAATTTCATCTTTCCGTTCGTATTAAGTATGAAGCTTTTGGAACTTCCACAGTAAAACCCGTTACACAACAACTTCTTTGTTTCATATATGTAAAAATTCTACATTTACAACATAAAATAAAATGTTCAAAAAATATTTTAAAAAGAAATAAAAAAGGTGTCGCCAGTGGCACTTTCTGCAAATGAACATGACATCGCATTAAGCGTGTGAATTGCCATCAAGCGTTAGAAATCTTGATGTCTTCTCATTTCCTGACTCCATCAAATGACTCCAAAGAGAATTGCTTTTTATATTTTCTACCCACCAATTTTTACCTACCGCCATCTTGCATTATCTCAATCGCTTTTTATTTCCTCTTTGCTTTTATGACGTGTGTCGTTGTTTTATTGATATGCACGCTATACCCTTTCGACCTGATGAAAATTCCGCAATGTGATTAACAGATTAAAAACGAAAAGACGAAAAACTAAGTTTGTTTCCTTTTAAACCATGAATAAATATTTGGAGAAATTCGATGTGGGAGATACACATTTGTTAAAGATCTACGTTATAGATTCTATAACATGAATTAACTAAAAGAGAACAAATGTTTTAGAACTTTACACAAATGTTTTAGATATGTCTCCCATCATCGTATGGTGATGTGATGATAACCCACAACATGATTATGGTTTATAAACACTCTAATGTTTGACATTGTATTATGTAATAATACGAGGGTGGATCAAAAAATTCAAGGGGGTATCGAAAAATTGACTACAAAAATTGATCAAAAATAATCAATAAGTTATTGCAGGCGTTAAACAACTATGTGTATAAATTTACAAAGGGTCTACACCATACATTATGTGTGTCTGTCATTTTTTTGTTTTTATTTATTCGATAGTGAAACTCATTTTCGTATTAAATATTCATTTACCGGTATATAAAATATTGTTTTGTTAATGTATATTTTAATAATGAAACGATAATTACAGATAAAACACTCTCACTTGTACTGATGTAATCCCCCTCCCACCTGCGCCAGGTTGTTGATCTTTTGCACACTGTGCAACGGTAGGTTTCCAGGCGAAACGCCGAGTGGTGCAGAAAAGTTCCACTTCTTCTTGAATCCCATTAATCCCTGTTGTCTTCCGCCCTTCGCTAATTGACTTCCCTTTTTCTTAACGACACCAAATGAGAAGTAGAAGGCAATGAAATTTAAGGGGAATGCGAAACGTTAAGATCGACTTGTTAGTCCTCCTAGCAAAATTGTATAACCACATTAGATGTCGATGTGGTTCTTCGTGTTAACTAGTACTGCATAATAGACTATGTAATCATTGTTATAATTTAAGATGTAAAATTTTATAGCATCTTTTAAAACGGTAATCTAATACTGTGGTGGTAGGCTTACAAAATAGAGATTAAAAAAAGTTTACAGAATGAGTTTGTGTATGATATTGTTTAAGTTTTAATGACCCATGTTAATCTTACAGATGTTATAGTGTACAATATAGTTTTAGAAAATCCAAATAATATGTGAATTTTAGTTATGTTTTTAACAGTTGCATTTCAAACAATGTCCTGCCTTGGTTCGAACTTAACTTACCACCAAGTTTCGTGAAAATCAGTTTCGTCATTTTTGTTTCATTCGTACACGAACAAACAGACGACGTGAAAATAATTTTATTGGTATAGGAATACTAGACGTTCCAATAAACAAACTCATTTTAAAATTTCAACAGGATAATAGGTGTAAATCATTTTTAAAAACAAGTACGTTAAAAATGCGTTTTAAGCGTATTCTGTCATATACGGATATACTGTATGTACATACATAATGCAAAAAAATCCATTTTTTCTGCATATTTCGATCTATGCGAATTAAAATTTATGCAATCTTTGAGTAATTCGATATTCAAATTATGCGTGTTTTGAGCCATTCCATTTTTTTCAGGTTTTAATTTATGCGAATTTTGATTTATGCAAATTTTGATTTATGCGAATTTAAATTTATGCGATTGCTGACTAATTCGATATTTAATTTATGCGAGTTTTGACTAATTTCATTTTTGATTTCTGCATTTATTTATTTATAGATGCGATTTTTTTACATTGGACTTATGCGGTTTTCGTTTTATGCATTCTTGGTACTATACAATATATTCTCATAAACGACTGATAGCAGTATTTAATTCCCAACTCATTCACTCACTCACTCACACGTGAAGCTAATATACAGTATAATAATAAAAACACAAACTTATACAGTACAGTACTACGTATAAAGTACAGTAGGCTATATTGTAAATAGTACCATACTACAGCTTACACTTTTTTTTCTTCAAAATTTCTTATAATTTTAAATCGCTTGCACGTAAAGTTGAAGCAATTTACATATTTATGTATAAGACAGTAAAATTACTATTGTTTCAACGCACAATGTTCAATTATCGAAAAACTGTAAGGAGATGTCCTTCAGTAATTGGTGTCACCATTTGGGGAGATCTTAAGCCACAATTTCTGGGGTTCAGAGGCCGATCTTTTACGAGCTGAAAGAGTGTAGTAAAAGGGAAGATGATCGATCCGAAAAGTAGGGAAAAGCTAAAAGACAAGAGAAAAAGTAAAAGGAACAAAAAGAAAATCCATAATGAGCGATAGTGGAAGCAGAAGAAGCACCAGGGGCACAGGCTGTAGGTCGATTTTGTACAGCTGATGATCACAAGACTTTCTAATCAATTCTATTAGAACATTGGCTTCATTTTTTTTTTTTTTTTTTTTTTTAGGAAAACGAGTTTTTAATCGCAATTTTCCTCTCTAAGTAAACACGAAGCAAAAGGCTTTAAAGACTCCGCCAATCGATGCTTTATATCCCTGGAGCCTTTTGCAAAGTGCCATCTTTTCCTCTTCCTGAAAGCTCAAAATGGCTTTTTCTATTTTAATTTTTTTTTTTTTATAATTTTATTTTTCCTAGCGATTTGGCTTGATTTTATTTCTATTTTTCTTATGGATCAGAGAAAATAGTTTTTGTGGTGAATTTTCTATGTTTAGTAGTGGAATTTTCAAATCCAACGGTTTGGTTGAGTTTGCTTGTTGTTAAGGAATTTTATTGGACTTTGAAGTGTTTCACAACATAAATTGTTGCTTTAGTGTGAATCAGCAGCGTTTCAAAGAATATGTTTTTTATACACTGTTGTGGATGTTATGACAGTATAATACGAAAAATACAGATAATTTGATCGCACAACTAATTATAGATAAAAATTATAATTAAATAAGAAAGAAAAACATTACTATGTATAACAAAACAAAAAAGATTAGTTAATACTTTTAGTTTTATTATATTAAAATGTTAACTATTTATAATTTGACAGGTGTATTATATAATAAAAACAATATAACTTGTCAGTTTTTTATTAAACATTGTAACATAGCATAGACGATAACCTTGACGTTTTTCGGATCCATCCTAACTTACTCTATCTAGTTTTGTAAAAACATGTTTCAGCCGTTTTGGCGTCATGCGCTTACAAACAGAAAGAAATTAATTTTATCTTTATAGATTAATATTGAGTTGTTGGAAGAGTGTTTTTACGATTTTCACTAGATGTCACTGATATACTTTAAAACATTGAATAGCACCGTCTTTGGAAATTCGAAGATTCGCAGGATATGTCAGTAGCTACGTTATTTGATGTTTTATGGGTAACATATGCATTTTTGTTTGTGATTTAATGCAGAAACATATAGAAAAGCGTCTAGAATTGACCAACAAAAAAGGCGTTTTGTTCTATCTCGATATCACTAGATGCAGAGCCAGCAAAAATCATTGGTGCTTGTTAGGAATGCGATGCTCTGTATTCCATATTCTCCAGACCTAGCACCTTCTCAATTGAAGAGTTTATTTCCAAAACGTGCATCTTGGTACACAACACCAATAATGTTTGTCAGGACCTTCACGGGTCGGACTAGGAAGAGTCGTTTCGATATTCATTACGAAAGTTATGATTTATGAAATGAACGACCGTCTCATAACGAGAGCAACCGCGTGAACACAGGCCGTAATCTGTCGTTTCCGTCCTATGACGTTACAACATGGAGGATCGCGTTTATAACAGACGACAAGGTGCGCTATGTTTAAAAACTCTAAAAAAATTTAGAAAATCACTTTAAGAGAATAATCATGTATACAGATAATAATGTGTAACATAATTCTTCATTTTAAAAATATTTTTAAAAAATGTGCAAGTTTTTTATTATGCGACGTTTTAGATTTTCAAATTCTCACTGATGTGAAACTGTAATTAACTTTCACTATTTTTAATACTTATGCACTAAGGTATCATACACAATATAGAACTATATCATTTGCATGTTTTTAGGTACTTTTCAGTTACTGGTGGAAACTGTCAATGGCGCTCATGGTTGACACAGTTCGTAGCACTTAACGTACTACGAATAGTCTTAGGTTAGGTTACAAAACAAAAACAAATTAAATTTATCATAAATCATTAAGTGTTGTTGGTTTTTTCACTTAGTACGAACAATGTTGACAATGGGCGCCATTAGTGATCTTCTACCGGGTAACTGAAAAGTACCGTAATGTTTTTGGAAGGTTTTTTCTTATGCGATTTTATGTTTTGCTTCTTGTGCTTTCATTCTTGAAATTTTAAGAACTCCATTGAAAAATAAAACACTCCCTCTCCCCCGTTGAAATACTCCCGATTGGTATTTTATATTCTCTCAAATTTATGTCTTAACACAAAGTTGCTACTATTTGGGATTGTAAATTAGGACAAGATAACACGTTTGGGGTCGAGTATACTTGACGCCTTAGGGGCATAAAAAAGTGAACAAAAGAAAAATTCTGCAAAAAAAAACCTCTGCCTTGTGTAAGCAGATAAGAAAAGTTTATATATAAATATATATACATAATTTTTTTGTCTAAAGTTGGTCCACCCGTAGCAGGGGGTCCAGTTCGTTGGCCCCCTTTTATGCTGTGGAAGTCCACAGGAAATGCCTTTTGGCACAATGCCCGTTTCCTCAACCTATTCGACATGGTGACGACAGGGTGTCTTCTTCTTCTTCTTCTTCTTCTTCCTCCTCTTCTTCGTTCTTCTATCACTCCCTTATCTTTCAGCAAAGTTAAGAGCAGAAGATTAAGGCAAAAGCCATAGTAGGGCTCCGGACGAGATTAGTCATTGGCCTCCCTTAAATCGACAGCAAAAGAAATAGCTGTCAGCAGATTTTCGGGTTCAGTTATCGCACAAGAGAGGATGTGTGAGAGAGAGAGAGAGAGAAAAAAAGAGATGAAGAGGGAAAAAATGATAAAGGGCTTCTTGCAAAGAGCAGGAATTGAAGGTGTTTTGCGTTGGTTATTAACTTCTATGTTGGTTAATTTCTCCCATGTAACATTAATATAAAGAAAAGCCAAGAAAAATCTATGCCTGTCTGTCTGTGCTTTTATGTATAACACGAATATTTAGCATAAAGACAAAGAAATAACAATGAAAACATGGGAAAGTTACTATACTTTAGTATCATTGTAACTGATATTGTAATTGAGAAGTTGACTGGAAGAACGGCGTAAATCCACTTACGTCGTTATTCTTCAAGGAACATTATATTGAAACGGTCTAGACCAGTCTATAGCATAAAGACTGCATACAGTTTGCATTTTTGAAATTTTTGGAGCAAAAAATATGGATCACGACTATTGTAAATCTGAAATTTTTTGTGGTTTCTTTCTTTTTGTTGCTTCACTTCCTGCTTGTTTCACTTGCTTGTTTCACTTCCAGAACAATGAAAAAGATACTGGTCTTTGGAAAAACGGCGTAGTTGCATTTTTAATTAACCTGTAACTTGAGGCCTGTCAACTAAAGTTAGCAATTTTTTTGCATTTTCCTTCTATAAATTTACAATTAACAGGATTTATTTTAATCTTAAATTTGAAGGTGCCAGAATTTTTTGTCAAAACTACATTTTTGGAGTTACGCCGTAATTAACTCCTCAATTCATGAAAATACATTATACGAAATAAAAAACCTTGGAAATATGCCATAGTATCGTTTAAAAGTAAGGATGATGAATTCGTGTTTTAATTTGTGTTCTTAATAAATAATTCGTGTGTTTTGTTGATATTTACCTGTTGGTCCAATGGACTGTTTCAATAAAATAAATAAATGAATAGCACGTGTAAATACTACTTGTAATAGGATATAGCTTATATACAGTATATCTATAACATTAGATTTAGTTTATAATTGGTTTGCTCAAAGAAATGACGCATTGAAAATTAACTACAAATTTGTGTGTTAAACATTCACCTGTCTTTTGACAATTCGTTCAAATGTATTAGTAGACATAATGAAAGAAATTTTAGCTTGTATGGATGCATCTGAAATTGTTTCACTTTTATGGTTTCTCAACTTTTAATCAAACCAGCAATTTATTTTTATAGAAGTTCGAGTGAAATCTGGAAAACGCATATATTCGAAAAGAATCAATACAATTTTAAGTAAATAATTCAATTCGCAAGAAGTCTAGGAGGTCCATGAGTTATACAAATTCGTTATGTGTGATTTTTCTATTAATGGACGAGAGAAATTATAAATTCTCGTTCTCGGTATATGTGAGAAAATATTGCTATTATATGATACTGTGAGGTCGTGTACAAGTGGATGAATGATTCTGCACATGCAACCTTTTCTATTACAATGTGTATACCGCGTGTGATTTTCCATTCATGCGAGGGTTTCAAGGGTTGCATTTTTGTGAGGATTATTCCTCTCGAAAAAGAAAATATCACAGTTAGTTACATTTGACCACATTGTATTTATCACATGATTCCACATTTGTTTACATTTAAACAGTAAATTGGTGAATTTGTAGATTTGTTTTTTGTATAAATTGAGACGTTTACTGGAAAAAAAGGTTCAAAAATTCAAATTTAGCGCTCTCGTGCAACCGAAAAAGAACACCTGTAAGGGTTTATTTTTACAAAATAACCACAGCCCATCCAATAACGCTCCATGAACCATCAGGTATTTACAATTCAAAAAGCACGGAGTACATTTAGGAAAAAAGACGCAAAACAAACACACAAAAACCAATTGCAAAAAAATGTGTATCTAGAAGATGTACAAATTCTACTTGTATCAAAAACTGTGTACATTTTAAAAGCAAACTGTGCAAACATATTTTATTTAATACTCAATCAAAATATTATACTGTTTTTCATCCATTTTTGTTTTATGTTTGTCAAATATTATTTGTTTATTCCATCCGGAATTTAAAATTTAAAAATAAAAATAAAATAAAATATGGACTTCAACTCTTGTTCCCGTGGCAGCCTCATTTGTATTAAAACACATAGTGGTTGAAAAGTTCAAAAAGTTTTCGGAAAATTAAAATAAATATACCCAAATCTCAATACATAAATACCAATTTTCCGGGAACTTCTTGTTCTACACTATACAGAGTATATAATATACACTTACAGAGTATACAGTATATAGTATACACACGTTTGTGTATGTGTCTGTATATGTGTGTGAGAGAGCTGATATGGTTAACTGACTGAACTCATGACATTAATCTGACATGTTCAACAACGCATAACTAGACTAACATATCTAAACTGACGTGAATAAACCGCCTTATCTGATGCAAACCAACATAAGCCACCACCCAACTGCCACAGCTAATCAGACTTCACTAAACAGACATAAACGAACATTACTAAACCGACATCACATAACTACAAGGTAGTATTAAAAGAATTAGCTGGTGTATGGTGTTGTCGAATAAAGAATCGAATTAAAAAATCGAATGAAAATATTAATTCGAAATAAGCTTAGTTATAGTGAATCTGTTATAGAGTTATAAAATTATGAAGCATACCTATTTATCATAAATTTAAACGAGATTTAAACTTAAATTTTTAAACTTAAATTCGTCTATAGCTGACTAGAGTATTATTGTACTGTGTGAAAAATTGATGGAATAAAAATGGAATTGTTCCACTTCTGTCAAGTGAGCTTGTTAACTACTGAAAGGTTACTATATACTAAATGTTTACTTACTTTAGTTTGAGTTAGGACACTATTATTTGTTTAATTAGACTTTTTTTCTCTGGAAAGTAATTTCAAGTTAAACTTTTTAGAAAAAAAATGTATTGGCTACTATACAGAAATTTTTTTAAACAAAAAATAAAAGTTCAAGAACCCATAAAATGGTTTCACATTAAAGACTTACCGGAAGAAAAAAACAACAAGATTGAGAACAAAGGAAGATTTTTTCCGTTTTTAGCTTTTTTATACGAATGGATTTTTTCATTTGTTCTTGTCTTCAATCCTACTTTTTTTTGTACTTCAAATAGAAATTCATTTGTCGTTTTCATGGAACTGAGAAAAGAAAAGTGTGAAATATCTGTCTGGCTGGTTGGGTGGTTTTATACTTTCTTATTGGTCGGAATTTTTACCCAGTATCACAGTTGGCAAGAACGTGGTAAAATTTTTTGAACAATCGAATCTTTTGTTTCAAGGTAGTTTTTCTTCTTTTTTTAATGGTACCAGATTTTTGTTCCTATTGTTTTGTGTGTAACCGTTTTTTGGAAACTCTAATGGATTAACATTTAAAATTAGGTCAGTTATTAAAAAAAAAACCTATTTATTTTTCAGTTTCTTTTTTTGCATCGTCACAAACACATCTTATTTAATTAATTAAACATTTGTAACTAACGTATACAGGATGAATTAAAAGAACGCAGGGATGGAAATACTCGAAAACAGTTACTGTATTAATGAAAATCATTACCGGTAGTTTGTAATATAAAACACTTTGATAGGAATTTTTATAATGGTGGTTTTGAGGTCATTGTTACATTGGAAACCACGTGACGTAACTACCAAGTCATATTTAGAAAGTTGCAACTAATGGTCCATTTGATAAACAATGTTGTAGCCAAAGTTGTCCATTGGTTCATTTAATAACCAATGTTTAATAGCCAAAGTTGTAGCAATACTCATAATCAAGGCCTGTAATGCAGTTACACTCCATTGCTACAATGGAAAATCTCCATTGTAAAAATCCCTACCAAAGTGCTGTTATAACCCAAACTCAAGATTCTCGCTTTTCTAGTATTCTTATGGGCTTTTAATGCACCAAAAGTGAATCTGAATTTGAACATTTGTAATATGTTAAAAGAATACTAAATTCTGCAACTATTTTTAACAACAACAATTAACAGCATATATTAGCATCTGATAAATAAACGTGCATGGTGTGAGGTTTCTGGTTGGCACAATACCATATTTTGAATTTACCGCGCTGGCGGATGAATACAAAAGCTGCGCAAGAATATGCTTAGATAGATTTCAGTCTATAGTTACCAGTTATAATTAGTGTTTCTCTATATATTTTGCCGACTATGACTTTTTATATTCACTTTTTTTCTGTCATTTATTAATTTATAAATTTTGAATCTATAATACCGGTACTTACAGTATTGATATTCAAATTTAATATAACTTGAATACATATTACTTCTTTGAAAGCGAAACTACCATTCTTTAAACAAAAATTCTTCTAATTTTTTATACAGTGATAATTTTATTTTTGCTTATTCATTTTTTGGTATAAAATATAAATTTTAAAAATATTTAATTTAAATTTTATTTTTCAAACTCCAATTTTTTTCAACTAATTTTTCAAAATCATAAACTATACAAACTCGTAGGGTCTACACAGTTTATGTAACTCGAATTTTATGCATATTTTCTTATAAGCATATCTTCTTATTCCGAAATTTTTTATACATAACTTTCCTATAACTTCGATTAAATAAATCGATTTTTACTCCTACTTATCGAATATCTTCTGCTTTTGTTTTTTCTGCTGATTCCATCTTTATTTCCATTTCCATTTCAGCTTCATCATTTTCTTCTCGTATTTTCTTTTACTACACGCGCATCGATCGTCAAACTTCTTCCTTTTTCGTTCTCCTTTTATTTTTTTTTTGACATCTTGTTAAAGTTCCTTCTTCTGTCTTTTTTTTTCTGTTCTTGTCAACTTAAATTCAATCCCCTGGAGAGGAAACATTTCCTCCTTCCAAAAAATATATTACTCTTCAGGGATTCTGGTAAATCGAATGTGAAACTCTGTCTGATTCGACGAAATTCCGATATTGTTGATTTAATTTATATTAATCTTTTTTCAATTTTGTTTTTCATATAGTGTATATTTAAAAATAGTTACAATTTATTAATATTTTGTTGAACTAAACATTCGGTATTTTTGTTTTTTGTTGTTCCAAAAATATCGTTTGTATTTATCATTTAGTCGAAAAGTTTAGTGATCTTGTCAAAACATTTTATATATACAGTACTAGCTGAAATAAATCAAAAATCAATGTCAACGTATAAAATTCAGGCATTTTACACAATGCCTGAGAGCCTCATTTGGCAAAGTATGTATTAACATTTTGTACTGTTTAGGTTAATTTAGGTTAGTTTAGGTTAGTTGACAACATTTCCTTCAAAACATTTAGGCCTAAACCAATCTAAATTCTTGTTACTTTCTTGTTCATTATTATTCAGTGATATTTTATTGCCAAAACAAGTCTTGACATTCTATAGAATACCGAATTCTATACATTGCCGGTAACATAAATGTAAAACTTTTTTATAAAACATTTGTGGTAATATTTTTATCTTTCTGTGACGTAAAAGCATTTTCTTCATCTATTTAAAGCTTTTAACACGTGGCGGCCTCCTTCATATGTATTTTTATAAATTATAAATATTTAAATTATATATTTTTAATGTGGCTTTCGATTTTCACGTAGGTTTTATATATGCAGGAAAAATTTAAAATGCAAGAGACGTTGAAGGCTATTAAGCAAGGCTTAGTTCTTTCAGCGTGCAGAAGCCTTTCGTTTTAAATATGCAAAATATTCCTTGGGTTTCATCTGGTAACAGTTAACAGGTAACAGTATAATACTAAAAAAATGTGTGTTATGGGATAAACTGGTGGATTAAGAATAATTTTGGTGTAGGCCTATAAAGCTGAGCATATTAAAGAAATAAAAAATTTGTATTGAAATATTTGGGTTGTAGAAACCATGGAACAAATGAACATGTCTGATGTAGGCGACAAGGTGTTATCAAAAAGTCTAGTGATTGGTTGGTATGTTTGTTACGAGCACTGTAACGAACACAGAAAGATATATAACATTAAAAATCCTTTTTAAGCATATTTTTTATTATAGCTTACTGTTGAAATGTACTATAAGATGCTTAAGATTTGTACAAATTACAAGGTAACGTACGAATAGCGAGTCGAATCTAGTTGAACGAATAGCGAGTTGTACGAATAGAGTAGCAGGGACGAATACCAGGGTTCCACTGTGATTCCATTTTTGATGTTTGTACGTTTCGATTTATGCGAATTTTGATTGATGTAAATTTAGATTTATTAACTTAAATTAAATTTAATTTTTCGTTGAGTAATTCAATATTTAAATTTATGCGAGTTTTGAGTAATTCCTTTTTTGATTCCTGCAGTTTTTGATTTATTTATTTATATATGCAATTTTTTTTTACATTGAACTTATGCGCTTCCTGATTTATGCAGTTCTCGTATTTTTCGTATTTTTGTACAATAGCAAATACAATATACAATATATTTTCATAAACGACTGAAGATGGCAGTATACGTTAAATTTCCAGCTCACTCACAAACTCACAAGTAAAGCTAATATAAAGAGTAAAAAACAAGTACCGTACATTAAAATATTTTTTAATGTGCTTTTTGCATACTCTTTATACAAATATACAAATACAGATATACTGTATGTACATATATATTGACTAAATATTGTTTTATTTTGTTTTTGTTGTATCCTGGATCCCATTGGATTATTTTTTGTTAATAAATAAAAAAATATAATGCAAAAAAAAGCAATTTTTGATTTTTGTATGTTTCGATTTATGCGAAGTTGTTTAAAGAGTTTATTGCGCTTTTAAGAAAACATTACACTACACAGACTTAAAAATAGATAATAAAATGTTTACAATGTAATGGAGAATTTAGTTGACAATACATACAAATAAAATTTTAATTTATGCGATCGCTGAGTAATTCGATATTTGATTTATGCGAATTTTGAGTAATTTTATTTTTGGTTTATTCATTCAATTTTTGATTCATTATGGACGAATGAACCGAGTCCATCTTCAATTCCAGTAGTTCCAAAATCGGCATTTTTTAATTTTCTGTCTTCCCTTTTAGGCGACAACTATAATAGGTAGGAACATGAAATTTTTTACACACGTAAAGTTTCACGTATACTCCGTTCACGCTATCTTTGGACTGTCACACTTTCTGCGCAGCTTCCGTGGGTCTTTGGTATTCATCCTCCAT
>JAQIWH010006215.1:0-13211 GCA_034695005.1 Cryptops parisi
TCATGGATCACCACCCACTTTTACAAAGTAGTATTACATTGGGACCCATCTAGCTTATGTTATGAAAATTGAGAGGATGATAATGAAAATGAAAAATGATAATTTATTAATACATTTTACTACAACTAAGCAAATTAAAGAAGTATAACTTCACGTTCTGATTTTTACATTTTTAATTTTTTACTCTTTGCGACTCACCAAAAATTGGCTCGCGACCCACCAGTGAGTCCCGACCCACACTTTGGGAAACCCTGGTATATACTGTATGTTTTTGGTACATTGGACTATACAGTATATATTCTCATAAACGACTGTAGATGGCAGTATACGTTTAATTCTCAGCTCGCTCACTCACAAATTCACAACTGAAGCTAATATAAAGAGTATTTTCAAAAAACGTTTCATAACATGCCCTCTATCACCTCGTATTTCGAATCACCCTGTATAGTGAATGTATGTTACGATTTAGTAATTGGCCTCGTATTGCTGCCTGGCCTTGATGGTGAGAACCTCTTGATCTGTAATATGTTTGGTATTTTATTTTTGATATTGAAACTTATGTATGTTTATACCATCCTTGTAATTTGTGTTCTTGTTTTTGTGCCCTTATCCATTTAGATGCTACAATAAAGAAAAATAAAACAAGAAATGTACCGGGTGGGCCAAAAAAAAAGAATCTGTCACCAATTTTCAAATAACGATTTCTCATGAATCGTTTATGCTAGACAAAATCTAAAACTACAGCATGTAAGCTCAATTCAATATCTTTCTAATGATATACAAATCTATGCTATGGCTTGCATAGGTTTGTCGCAATAACCGCACGACTTAAAATTATCCTTAAAAAAGTTGTGAAATTAAGTGCTTGCTCGTCTTTTTGTCTTTTACGGCCAAACTTGGTCGTGAAAGCTCAAGTTTGGCAACTTGAGCTTTCACGATGCATGATTGCAACAGTGCGTTTTTTTCCGGATTCAGTCTGTACATCTGTATCAGTAAAGTCGGATGATATATGTATCACAAACTTGACCCTTCCACCTTCCTTTTAACACTGATTTTTTAATTTTGCACTGAACAGTTACGCTCTGAACTCCCTTTGAACTTGTAAAGTCATTTTACAACTTTTTTTTAGGGTACCTTTTTTTTCGCGTAACCATTGCCAGCAAACTATGAAAGTCGTAGCATAGATTTATTTGTATATCATTGGAAAGATATTGAATTGAGCTTTCAAGTAGTAGTTTTAATTTTGATCTAGCTTTAGCGGTTCATGAGAAATAGTCCTTTGAACATTGGTGACAGTTTTTCCGGTCCACCCTGTATACATACACACCATTGTGAATCTATATGATAAACATGTTTGTCTTCTAAGATATGCATACATTCTTCAGACGGAGTTCTTGACTAAAAGTACAACAACCGAAATTCAGATCATATGTTTGTCTGTCTGTTTGTGCGCGGAAGAGCCGAACATATTTTTACTCGATTTTAACGAAAATCGATACTCAAGTTGAAGAGACTCAGAGGGAGGTTATAGGTTATAATACGTGTTAAACGTTTTATTAAAAAATGACAAAATATGTATTTTGTACACCCCCACCCCCGATATTCGTGAATTTCGTTTTATGTTCACACTATAACATCGTTCTGTTGTGTTAATAATGGATTAAGAACGAGAGCTTATCGTTCACACGTTTGCTTTTGTTCAACATATCCTTTGTTATGCGTATATTATTTATCTTATCAACTTTAATCAGAACTGGAATTGTGGGAGAAATGGAAATGCACAAAAATGTGAGAAGCCAATACAACAAATATAATAAGTATATATGAAATGTTCAAACCGGATTTTGCTTTGCACAATCCCAGATGTCAACCAGCCAAACAAACAAATCCGGTTTATTTACATATTTTTTTTTGAAACACGTCTCATTTGCAAATTTTTCCATAAAAATCTATTCCACAAAGAAACCAAACAAACAAACAATAAAATACCATTCAATGTGACATTTATCCGGACATTTAATGTGACAGTTTTATTTCACATTTTCGAGCCCCGCCCCCTTTTCCTATCCATACAGATTTCAATCTTGATAATGTTGATACGACAAAGTCTCTTTTTATATTGAGGCCAATCAATTGTAGTTAAAAGCCCATTCTCGCGCCAAAAGAAAGGAGAAAAAACGAGATAACCAGCCAATAGGAAACGACGATACATTCTTCTTATCTCCATTATACATATACACCATGTATTTGGTACTATTAGCCTCATTTGGTATAGTAACGTTAAAGATGGCAATACAAGATCCTTACTGGAGCAATCCTTTCTTTAGCGAGAGCAAGAATTTAGAATCGCACATTCCCGGGTGAGTTGATGTTCATTTTTTTTTTATTTTTTGGTCACGTGACAATAGTTAAACTTTATTTTTTTTCTTCATTATTGTTTTAAACCATTTCGTCATGTAATTACCGAATCAATTTTTATAATGCACACCGCAATTACAGTGAGAAACCAAATGTAAACATTTGAATGTTTTTGTTTTTTTGTCTTGCAATGAGAACTTCGACACCTGTCATCCGGAAATTAAGCACCATATTAAGCTATAGTTTTTTTTTATATATATATATGTACGTATATGTATAAATATAATATTTTTTTGTCACGTAAAACTTAAGTTTTTTAGGTCATGAAAAAAGAACATGCGTTTTTTGCGAGTCGTTTGTCAGCATGAGAATCGCGCAATTAAGAAGATAAATCGTCAATTAAATGCTGTGATAATAATGTTTTGCTACAAAATTCGTACCGTTTGGTATAGATTGTGTCACTAGGGTGTTGATTTCGTAAAATGTCCAATTGATTATGGTACGGCACCAAAGATATCGCTTTTTGGAGTTTGTATTAGTAAAAATAAAGAAAGTCGCTCAATTAAGAATTCAACGTGTTGTGATGATAAAATTTGAAAACATCGTACTGTTCATGTTTAGTGTGTGGCTTATATTAGGAAGTTAATTTCGTAAAATATTTAATGTTTTATGGTATAGTACCAAAGATATTGTTTTTGGAGTTTGTATAACATTAAAAACTAACATATATCGCACAATATATCGCACATTTACGGACGCAAAACGTCAATTATAATGAAAGTTTTTTTTTAAAAAACGTACCGTTTGATATCTCTCATGTTATTAGAAAGTTAATTTTGAGAAATGTCTAATTGCATGATTTCATAATTGCATAGAATGTCTAAATTATGGTACAATACCAAAGTTATCGCCTTTTGAAGTTTGGTGTCATGCAAAACATCTAACCATATCATGGCTTTAAAGATATTGACGTAATTCAAAACAATAAATTGCAGTAAATTTTTAATTGCTTTCAAAAGTATTATGGCATTTACAGTATAATTGAAGGGGTTCCGGTCAACACAGTGATACGCCATACTTTTCATATTGTTCAGGAGAGCTATTTCTTTGATTAATAAAAACATCATAGCATCCCTTACTCAGCAACAAGATGGTTCTTAAACTGCTTATACTATCATTTTCTGAAAAAATTCAGAAAGTACAATAGTAAAGTGATTAGCTAAAAAACAGTACTGGGAGAGACTTTGATGCAAAAATGTCATTTTTAGATAAAAATTATCACTATGTTGGCCGGAGTCCTTCAATTGAAGGCTTGCCCGGAATAACGTTGCTTGCAACAATTCATAGTTTTGAGTAAATGACAAAAGAAATATTCAGCAACACATTGATTGTCACATATTAGGTGACCAATTTCGAAGTGATATATGTATGTTTTAGGTAGGTAAGAGTTCGTCTATTGGCGGCACTAGTTACGTCCATATACGAGGCACGTTTTTCCATAATAAACTCAATATTGAATTTTTGTAACATGCAACGTTTTTCCGGGCAAGCCTTCGATTATTTTTTAGACGTTTTACTTATTTTAATATTAATTTATAATAATTTTTAAGTTATGCAGGTCACTGTCCATTTCTAAGAGATAGAGTTGGAGAGACATTTACTACTTCGACTTGGGCAGCAATTGTCCTTAGGTGAGTTAGTTTAATCTTTATAAATTTCATGAATAACAAAGTATGATGAAAGACATATTATAACACTTTCCTCGTTTCGTTGTGACACGTTACGTTTTATTTATTTATTTTATTATAGGACTTATACGTTTAAGATATTGTACGGTGAATCCAATTTACATTTCAATAATTCTCATAAATTATGTTTCTGTGTAACCTCGTTTGACGTTTCCTCGTATAACGTGATTCTATTTTTCAAATAACAATAGCCAGTAACACTTTTAAACTACAATGGTTACAAAACTAACCGTTAACAAAAAACGTAGGTTTTGGTTTATACGTTGAGGTTATTGCTCAACCAAAAAATTAGACGATTATTTTTTGAACATCTATTTCGGAACGCATGTCGAGTTTAGACCATCATGCGATTAAACAAAAAAAAGGAAAACAAGAATTCTATTTCCGGTTGCAGAAACTCTCAAAAGAAATTGGGAAGAGCCTCAAGTGCATGTCCCATGACATCATCACGTCATTTGTTTCCACTACCTGCCACTACAAACAGCGCTGTCGCCGCATGGCATCCAGCCATACATCGAGCCACTTCAGCAGTACCATGTAAATAAACCATCTGTTATTTTTTTGTGACATTGCATAATGAAACATATAATAAATACTTCATGTTGCACGAGGTAATCGGGTGTTAACATTGTGAAATGTCCACTAAATTATGGTAAAGTACCAAAAATATCGCTTTTTGGAGTTGCTATGAATTTGTATGAATGAAAATACAGTACAACCTCCGTATCCGCGGGGGATAGGTTTCAAGCCAATCTGCGGATAACAGCGAAAGCTATTACATGTAAATATGTACCTATGATATTTTTATTTATAAACTATGTAGAAAAAAACACCAACAACAATAGCTAATGATGATAGAATAAAACAATGCAATTTCAATACAATTTTACGACTTCTCTTTAAAATATTCGAATTGTCAGCATCACTTTTGGTTCGATTGAAAGCGATTTCTTCAAAAACAAAAGACAGCCACAAGATTTTTTCACGATATTCAGAACTGCGCACAATTTAAAAGTTATAATCTTTACGAATTTTCCGTATAATATAGGACCGAAGTCAACCGCGGATGCTGAGTCAGCGGATACGGAGATTCTACTGTATTGTACTATTATAGTTGCACCAACTTTCAATTTTTGTATCAATGATAGCTAGTATTTTATGTGTGAAGTGTACTGATAGTGTAAATCATGTTTTACTTTGTAGTTTCTTCTCGGAATTTATCAAGATGGCGAGCAGCTGAAGAAGCTGCCTTTTGTGCTCAAAGAGAACTTCAACTCGAAAATGCTCTTTTGAACCTTCCACGTCTTGTACCTTCAGCCAATCATAGCAGCATTTTTGAAAATTTGGCCAAGTATGATTTGCATTTGCCCGGTAACTTTGGCTTATATTTCTTGTG
Source organism: Cryptops parisi (assembly GCA_034695005.1). Classification (NCBI taxonomy): domain Eukaryota; kingdom Metazoa; phylum Arthropoda; class Chilopoda; order Scolopendromorpha; family Cryptopidae; genus Cryptops; species Cryptops parisi. The sequence continues at coordinate 5,503 of JAQIWH010006215.1, forward strand.
ATCCCCTTCATAGCATTTGACGTTCGAATCCTTTGATGTTGCAATCTCTTACTATAAAGTTATCGGGTGGTTTAAAACTTTAACTATGAAATATTATATGATGATGTTATAAGATCATAATTCGGAGAAAAGTCTATTCGGTTTATTACAAAGTACCAAAGACATCGCTTTTGGGAAGTGTTCAAACAGGCTTAAGGTGAAGTGTCAGATGACACAACTGTACCTACAGGATTTTGTCATTTATACTGTATAGTTGGCTTTGATGTTAACTATGAAATGTTATGAGATGTCAACTCAAAGGAAATGTAAACTAAGTGTACTCAATATTGCAAAGAGACGGTACCGCTTTTTAAAGTGCTAAAGTTGAATATCTACATGCTGTCAAAAATTCGACAGCATACAATTACAGTAAGCCTATTGTATGCTTAATAGGCTTACAATAGCCTATTAAGCATATTCCTAATACGTCTATAATATTCGTAACTATGTACCAGTATATAAATAGTGATCAGTGACTTTAATAAGATGACTATAAAATTTTATAAGGTGCTGGTGTTTCAATCATTATAAGATACCCCCAAAAGCTATCTTTTATTTGAAGTCGCTCAAAATCTCTTATCATGTGAAAAACTGGACATTATAGAACCGTAACTATATAGTTATTTATAACTAAATAATCAGTGATTTTAAATTGTATTAAACCACAGGGAACTGAGTACTGAGTCTAAATAAACTTCAATCTGAGAAAACGATGATTTTTCCGTATGGTATTATCCATAAGGTTGTATGCTATTCCAATTGATTCATGTTGTCGTGTAACTCTCTCTAATTGGTCCAGTAATATAATTCGTAGTTTATGTTTAGCCATGGTTTATGGCTATGCCTAAATCATGACTTAGTGACCGCATTTCATGCATCAATTCAGAAACAGTAAAAAAGTGAGTTAGTTCACTATGGTTTAACACGATCCAAAGATAACTATAAAATGTTATAACACATCGTATAGTTATAACAGCGTTGTTATAACTAAACAATGTCAAATTGGTGAAATGTCAACTCAATTATTGTAAGGTACCAAAGATATCGCTTTTTGGAGGTGACGCAGTCGATATAGTATGAAAAGTATTGGACGTGAAGTATTGGGCGTTTACTGATGTTATTATTCTAACAATAACTACATCTTAACACTCTAGTTATCGATGAAGTTAAGATTTTACAAGAAGTTAACTGTGTGAAATGCCGACTAGTTAACGTGCCGAATTTAGACAGACTACCTGTATAAAACTTAAAGCACTTTTCCTATAGGGATTTTTCATTTGTTAATAACCTAGCTTTCATTACTATTATTTTATCAGCCATTGGTAGTTAATTTTAGATGTCATTTATCTTATAGAAAAATGTCATCACCTATTTGACGGTGTCATCACAGGTTACCAGGGTCACATTCCACGACTTTTTACTGGTGACATCGGATTAGGTCTACGTTATTCAGAAGCAGCTCGACTTAGCATTCAGCAATTTCGACACGATTTACAACGTCAACGACAATCACGACAAGCCATGCAACTGGAACCACTAATTTAACTATATTTAATTCAAGTCTGCATCATATGTACAAGTAGTTAACAATTTCAATTATTCTTGCAAAAAAACAAAACAAAACAAAAAAGTCTACACACCCAAATCGTGATTTTTATCTGTGAATTCAGATCACAAGGCTATTGAACTCACTTTGTTCGAAGCAGGTGCCAAAAGGGTTAAGTTTAGCGTTACAATGTAGTACAGAGAAAAAACACATAACAGATTTTTTGTAAGGATGTTAAGTTTAGCGTTACAATGAAGTCAAATACTTAAAAAAAAATACTCATCTTTTTTTGTAAGGATGTAGGAAGTATAGATGACATAACAAATGTTCTTTGCGTTTATTTGGAGATGAAATGCTTAACCATTTTTGCACTTGAGTGAACAGTGTTTATTTTTTTTTATATTCACTATTGTCAACTAATATTTTATTTTATAATATAATATTAAATGTAAATACTGTACAATAAATATAGTAGCACTATGTATAATTTTTAATGACATAGGTGAATTTCAAATATCACGATAATTGTACATAATAAAATTTTTATTTTATCATCATATTGATTTTAATGAAACAATACTTATACAGGGTGATTCAAATATTTATAAAATGTTAACAATTACATGGAACTTTTGACATTTAAATTTGTTTTAATCATCCTGTATATATTATATACTATAGTTTATCAATAAAGCAATAGTATACTAATAACTCGTAATAACTATTATCATAAACAATTTCTTTTATCAACAATATATTTCGGTTAACGATGATTTGCTTTTTGGATTTGATGATTCGATTGACGATATTTTGATTAACGATGTTTTCTTTAACGAAATTTTGTTTTAACGATCGTTTTGTAAAAGTTGAACGCTATTTCGAAAAACAAAGATATTTTTTTCCATTAACGATACTTTGCTTAAACGGTGATTTCATTAACGATTTATTGATTAACAATTTATACAAAAAGTATAAATTTTCCATAATATTCGATTATCGATAATTTCAATGTTTGGTCAGTTAACTTTATAATACAAGTAGTTAAATTATATCTACAAATCCGTTCAAATCTCATGAAGATAGAAGCCAGCAATTCTATAGAATGACTGATTTTGTTTAGGCAATGTATAAAATTAAGATTGGAATGATTGCACTGCTTAACATTTATATTTTGTTTTCATTTTATTTTAGAGAAAATGTTGTTAATTAATCTAACACATACAAAATGTTATTTCATACTTTGCCAAAAGTAGCCAAGCATTGTATAGAATGCCTGATTCTATACATTGCAGGTGACAACTATACTAACTTTTAAGTTAACTAAACATTTGTACAAAATCTGTTTCACTAGGTTGTTGCAATAAAAAAGATGACAATTTTCAAACAACTATCACCATTGTCAAACCGCAGTAAATTTTCCATTCGATAACATCAATTAATTATATCGATTCGGATGACAGGAAATTCCAGATGAATACCGTGCCAGGTTTGTAATTAATAACTATTACCACTGTCGTATGAGAAATTGTAACCTAACCACACCTGACACCATAATCTGCTGACATTAACCTGACACCATAGAATAAAACTAACACTCGTAATGGAAAATTTAATACCAAAAATAAACAAATAATGAAAACCTATGAATGAAAACCTTCGCTATTACGTATTACTATAAAACGTGTTGAACAAACAGAAACGATCACGTCATACTGCGGTTTTTTAATATTCTAATGACGTCATTCGTTCAACTGACTATTATGTAACATTACTAAAGATATTTATCTGTCAACACCGAAATACTATGAATATAATAGTCAAGTTTTTATTTTATATGGATTTGGTACGGTTTCTTAAAGTCGTACTGCACAATTTTGCCTTTAACTTTATTATACAGGGTGTCCATAAATTATCACTAAAAGTTCAATACAAAACGGATGGAAGTTGTAATGATATAATTTTGGACACTTTGTATGTTCTGTGTTTTTGTTTATTAAAACTTTTAACATTATTAAAGTGATTCATCATTAGCGATTTAATTTCTCATATTCGCGAATTGTACCTAATTTTACCAAATTCGCACATGTTTGTGATGAGCTGGAATTAGACGCATACTGTCATCTACAGTCGTTCATGAAAATATACTTTATAGTCGGATGTACCAAAAAAAAAAAACGCATAAAACGAAAACCCTTTAGTCAGGCCATTTGAAATCATTGAAATTAAAAATTTCTGATCATTGAGAATGGTTAAAATTCATTGAAGATAAGATACATGTTGGATGATCTAATTATTAAACATTAAGAAAAATAAGTGACTTCCAAATGTTATGTTAGTCATCATCATCAATGCCCTAAGAAAAAAAAGCAGCTTCGTTTTATAAAATTTTTATCACATTGTTCATTAAAATCAACTTAAATATATCGATACTTTACAACCGGTTCAATTGGCCCGTTCAACCCGTTCCGATCTCAATGCCAAAACGATTAACCAACACCATACCGAACGTGATTGGCAGAAGACCTAATAACCCATTTATCGACTACTTCCCACTAAACTTAATCAACTATATACACGTGTATTGTTCCACCGTATAATATATCCCCTTAAAAAGTACAGGGTTACAGGGTGTCGCTCGTGTAACCTCACCAACAATGTTGCAAAGCAGACAACAGAAAGTCATCCAACTGCCAAAGTTCTTGGAAGTCTTTCTTCAACAAGGGCGGCCTTGAAGGGCCACGGCCAAGTAGTTAGAACACTTTTTGGTCAAAATTTCTCGAGTACGTAATGATAGTGTAAGAGGCGATTCCAAATGTTGGCTTTTCTCCCTCCTCTGTTGTTTTTTTTCTCGCTCCTTTTTTTAATTTTCTTAATATAGTCTTGACCCCAGGCGTCTAGGAATTCCAATTCGACGGCCCAGACAAGTCAAAATTTTTTATTTGCTCGAGAAAGAACACTTCATTACTGCATAGATTAAATAGTATCGTACAAATGAATAAATCTTTACATAATTTTTTTTTCCTCTCTCTCATCTGGCATCGTACCAAATTGAGTAATAATTCATAAGAAACGTGTACCATGTGTTAATAACCTCTACTTTAATTCTTATTTCAATTAACCTATGCCATTACAAAGTGGTAAGACATTCTACCAAATATCTTAACAATAAAATTTGCTTCGTCTGTCTGTGTGTCTGTCACACTGAGATGGAGAAAATCGTAAAGAAAAAAAATTCTATTCATGGAATTCGAACCCCGGTGCAAACGGCAGCTGCAGCAGTACCTCACCCACTGGGCCACTTGAAATCATACAACAGAACCATATTTTTACCACCTAACAACTTCACCGTCATTTTTGACGGACATACCGCTAGATAAACCCCCGTGGTTGGTACGGTAACCACGGGGTTTTTATCATAAAATAATGTTATCGTAAAATGCTTACCAAATTGGCCGGATTGGTAAATATTAATATTAATTTTTTCGGTACTTTTCTGTTAACCTGTAAAACCGCTTGTGGCGCTAGTGGTGGCATGAATGATCAATCGTTGTGTGTGTTTTCACAGCTATTTGCACTGGATCATGTTTTTTTTTCCGCTTGAAAACGTGCTCTTCGCACTGAGCTCAGCACGTTTTCGATGAATCGCTTCAAAACAAGCTAGGTTTATAGTTACACCTGAATTCATTATGTTTTAGAGTGTGAAACTACCACTAGCGCCACACGTGGCTCTATAGTTAAACGAAAAACATCCTTTTTTCTTAGCAACGCGTATGCTTGATTAGTCTATAGTATTATCATGATTAAATAAAAAAACTTGATTAATATTTATCACCCTAACTAAACAAATGAGAAAATAGGTTGAAAATTGTCAACAACATTGTACGAAACCAATTATCTTAAAATCACACATAAATGGAATTTAACATAATGTATAATAATAATAATATAAGATAGTATATTGTGAATATTAAATAAACATTCTGCCTATGTATTGCATAAATTAAAAATATTGTATACCCCTTTCAAACTAACAAAACATCCAACTGATGAAAGACCTGTCGCAGCCAAAATATTATTTTTTTTTAGACAGTCCATTAAATACACAGGGTGTTCCTAAAATCACACTGTTTTAAGAACATTATTGTACCCATAGATTTACACCAAATACAGTAGTGATTAAAAATGTTAACACTTAACGAACAAAGCCATATATCACAAAAACAAAGTGTTAACGTATTTTTAAATCACTTTATATGTATTTAGTGAATACCTATATAGGGCGATTAAAACACATATTATTTACACATTTTTTATTATTTTCAGTTCAAATTTTGTATTACATGAATGTTTGTATTATGTATACAAATACTGTATGCGCTTAAAAATTTCATTATTTAGAAGTCTCATTATTCCGATAATGACTTTAGGCACACCCTGTATATTATTAACTGTATGTATCATTAATTGGTATATATCATTATATTTTAAATATATAATAAATACATAGGTCGTCATCGTGTAGTATTTTTTTTTGTACAATCATTCACCAAATGGTTCTCCCCGAAACATGTCTAAAATTGGATACGAGCTAATCTTAGATCACGAACGATGACTGTACAAGTGAAATGGAATCTTAACAAAAAATACTATAACGCAATTAGTTTTAAATAATTATATATACTATAAGTTTAATTATGTCTACATTTTATAATTACAAAAAATATCGTGAAATATTGAGGATAAATAAAATCACACTAATTTAGAATAAAAATAACGTAGTTTTTATTATGCAGGTATGCTTTGAGTTATATACGAGGGATACGAGCTAGAAAAGTTTTGTATAAATCAAAAACCGCATTATATCGAAATTTTTCCATACAATGCAAAAACTACAGCGACGTTTCCATTGAGTCACTTACTCGCGCCACATGTGGCGTACACATATGGTCGAAACGTTCATTCACTTTCATCGAGGATTTCCTGTGCGTATACATATGTTACATGTATGAAATCGTGGCATTCTATAGAGTACCTTGTCGTTTTTGACAAAGTATGAATAACAACATTTCAGTAAATAAAACCCAAGAGTGACTTTGTTTTTGATTGCTGATTGGTTGATGAATTTAAAAGTTTAAACAATGGAGGCAACAATGAATCAATTAATGAATGTTATTTTTGAATTAACATGAAATTCTCGCGCTATCTCTGTATTGTTGTGTCAGATGGTATATATTTAAATTTCAAACAGCGTTCGTTGATTTTTCAATGGGTTTAAATAAACTATAGTGTATCTATGATTTTCAATCATAAAACTCAATTAAACTTCAAAAAAAAAAAATTTGAAAAAATATTACATCAAAAAAAATTAATTCAATTCAATTAATTTATTTAACATGTTCACACTCATAATTATATATATATATATATACATATTATATATATATATTTTTCAAAATATGTAAACCTAATTTTGGTCTACCTTGAAAAACTGGTTTCCATTGCCTTCAAAAGATCGATAAGAATAAATTAAGAACTAAATTTAGAAACTAATGCTGTATAAAGAAAACACGTACAGTATTACCATATTAAATTGACTTTTCATTATACCTAAGTACATATTTATATTTAGTTAATGATATGTATTAACTAATGCAAATGATCAGAAAAACGGCCCCAGGTTGAACAACGATGTTGCACTGCAGTACTTTTGAGCGATTGCATCATCACATGAACGAACGAAGCTTTTTGTTTCATCATCTGCTAGAGAGCGCGTAAATGACGTCATTGATTCTAGTTAACAGTTTCAATAATGTTTTACTTTTAATAGAACTAAACAAGATATTGGCTTGATTGTATAATTAATGTTTATATTTATGTATACTGATTGTCGTTGTTTTCTGAGAAATAATTAATCTCGATCCAACTCGGAAATTAACGTGGACTCATTTCACCCAGAGTGAAAGTAAAGTTTGTTGATCATATTTGTGGATGTTGGATAAGTAATTTTGGTTATCTAATTGTTATAAAATGCAAAAATCCTCCTGCTCCTCACCAGTTATGTTTCTATAGAAACAACCGAAACGAAACGAAATAAAAAATAAATACTCTAACTGTAACGAATATT
>JAQIWH010006216.1:0-13211 GCA_034695005.1 Cryptops parisi
TACTATTGTCCATGTTAGCCAAGAAACATTTTTCAAGTAAAATTGTTTTGTATTTTCTAAGTTTGGTTGTTTCACTACACAACATGACATTAATATTTAATATTTTAAGCGTGAGAGCACTGCTTTAAAATTTTAAGACGATATAACAGAAAGGAAAGGTTTTTTAATAAAAAAAAATACTAAAAAACCCAAATTGATATAACGGAAAAAATCACTAAAAAATGAATGTTACTTTTAAAAGAAAATGTGCAAGCTACATGTCGTAGAAATCGACTGGAAATTAAAAACAAACAACAAAAAACAAAAAACACGACATTCAACATTAAAAACAAAAAAAAATTAATTAACAGCACCAAAAATTTTAAAAAATAAAATTAAAAACTCTAATTAAGTGCAACGAGTTGATAAATCTTGATGTACAGAAAAGGTTTACAATTTCTAACTTAAAGTAAATAAATTAAAGAAAATATTTACATTCTAATGCTTTATCTCATCTCAATTTCTTAAGACATAAACAACATAATAATTCATAAATTTCCATTTCCAAATGAAACCCGTACAAGTTCCGTTTTGCGAAACATCCACTTTAATTATCAACGTCTTACTGGATAATGAATTTTAATTAATACCGGAATATTAAAGGCCATTAACTTCCATATACATATTTATCTATTTATATTTATAATATGTTAATTTCGTAGTCATTTCACTGCATGTACACGTTGTTAGGTGTTTATTATGGGGAAAGTATATACAATTTTGCAAATATAAAAGAAGAAAAAATTAAGTGAAGTAATGATAATAATCGGGGAACATGTTTACGTGTATTTTCTTTTATATACATATCTTTTTTTATATTTTACTATTCGAAAAACCTTTCACTGACAATAGGCTACAAGGAAACATGACAAGAAGAAAACGATACGGAGTTGTGATAGAGGATCAGTATAAGCCTCGGCTTGACCTTTTCTGACATCTATTCAAACTGAAATGTTGCAAGTACAAAAAAATTACTATATAATACATACAAAAAAATATATACACTAAAAAAAATAGAAAATATTGAAACATAAAAAAATAAAAGACTTCTTTTTAGTTTGAAAATCATATCTTCAAAAAAACGAAATCTTAATCCCCTTCACATGAGTGCAAATCTAACTAGCTGTAATGTGATGCTAATCAACTACTTATTACGGAATTAAAAAAAGGTAGTTTTTTTTGTGTAAATTCTTTGAGAAAATCATCGAAAATCGTGTACAAATTTTCCAATTAATTCGATTTTTATTATTGCTTATCAATAAAGTTACATTAAAAACATTTGAAACATATACTGTCATATAAAGATATACTATATGTTATGTATGTTATACATACATAATGTGCAAAAAAAATATTTTTGATTTCTGCACGTTTCAATTTATGCGAAATTTGATTAATGAACATTTCGATTTATGCTAATTAAAATTTAAGCGATCGATGAGTAAGCTAATCCAATATTTGACGGGTTTATGCGAGTTTTGAGTTATTCCTTTTTTTGGATTTCTGCAAGTTTAGATATGCGATTTTTATTACATTGGACTTATGCAGTTTTTGATTTATTATTATTTATTATTGTTTATTGCGAATTTACCGTCTCATAGGGATAAACCAACAAAAAAAAAACAACAGTACAAGATCAAATAAAGTCTAAAATCTATCACAATGCAAAATATGTAATGCATTTTTATTTTGGTACAATGGACTATACAGTATATTCAAACAAACGTCTGTAGATGGCAGTATACGTTCAATTCCAAGCTCACTTACTCACAAACTCATAAGTGAAAGTAATGTAAAGAGTATAATAATAAATATATTTTTCTAGTTACTACATGCGTCATCAATTCATGAGAAGATGATTAATAAAGCTCGCATGAAATAAAAATTGGATTTAATCAAATTCCTATGAAGTGGTAATAATTCACGTTCAGTCACTTGTGTATCGCAGCACATATAGCGCATAATAGCGAAATTTCTTTGTTTAATGGAAAGATTTTTTCCGTCAAATAATAGTGTCATCACTTTTAAAAAACTTTAAAAAACTCGCATAAATCTAGGACTGTACAGATACATAATGTAAGACATGCTCATATTGTCGGACATATGTTCTTTGAGCATCTCAATCTACTGCATGCTTATGCAACACAAGCTATGTTTATATAGGTTACATTTACATACAAAGTAGATAGTAGACCGGTACTATACCTCCTGAATTTGAAAATATAATACGAATAATTAACCAGATCTGTGCATAGAATCCACGGGGATTTATCATAACAACATGAATGCCAAAAATTAAATTCACGAGCTCATAACAATGCGAATTCAAATAAAAATTACAACAATGAACTGCAATGGTGGAGAACTAATCACGGTATTATTTTTTTGCTGACAGATGCGTTACCATACCAAATCAAACATAATTAACTAATGAGATGAACTAAAAATTGTACACAAAGAAGAATAAACACAAAGTTTACCTCTAGACTCCCCGTGGTTGCAGTACCATACGGCCAACCACGAGGTTTATTTCTGGTCTATAACTATAAGAAAACCAAATCAACGGTGGAAGGAGTGAAAAAAATAATTTATAGTAAGTGTAGTATCACCTATTTCGCGAAGAATTTCCAACACTTTTACGTCTCATCCTTCAACGCGAGTGAAAACAAAACGCTTTTGCATTTAAAAACAACCAAAGAGGTTTATGTTACTTTTTACCACACGGTACCATTTCATTCTGCTCGTATCGTACATTCCTTCACGTAAAACGTTTCTCTTCACACATACACATACACACTGAGAGAGAGAGAGAGAGAGAGAGAGAGAGGAAAAAATCTTTTCCACTATCCCCCTTCTTTTACAGTCCTGTGAGTATATTTCTCCTGTAGAAAAGGCAATATCCTTCCAGACAAAAGAAAAACCGAAAAGGAAAATTTCTTTTAAAAAAACAAACTTTTTTATTTTATATATATAAATATATATGTATATATATATATATATATTAGCTAAAAACATAAATACACGTAGAGAAAACGGTATTCTTCAAAAGTTTAATAGGAATTTTTTTTTCTTTTTTACTAAATAAATGAAGGAACAAAAAATAACAGAAAAGGTCAGCAACGAGTCGTCATATTGGTGCTTGGCACTTCATCGCCAAAAGCTTTTCACTCTTCTTCTCTAAAACGTTTTGTACAGTCATCTTCAAGCGTTAAAAAAGAAAAAGAAAAAACACACATATACACCAAAAGAAGTGAAAAGAAGAAGAAGTAAGAAGAAAAAAAAGATGGAGTTCTTTCAAATTGACCCGTTGGTGTAAGCTGTCCTCCATGGTAAAGGTAGGTAAGTGTTCCAAGGGAACGTTTGTGTCATAATGGAAAAGTTACTGTTTTCTTGAAGATTAGGTTGAACTCGAATTCGAAAATTATGCTGAGTGAATGTAAGGACCCCTCGATGAAGTCGACTCCCTTTTAATTCCGTACCTTTCTTCACTCGTATTTTTTCTTTCATCATTTTCTTTTTCGTCTTCTTATATATATGTGTGTAGTGTGTGTGAAAGTAACTGACTTGAAATATTCATGCACCTTAATCCGATTTAATTCCTCTTCCTGACAACTTTTCCAAAAAATATCAAAAAAAAACAAAACAACAAACCACTGTTTAAAATTCCGTTACTGCTAAATTTACCGATGTTTAATGGTTACTATGTTATGAAAAACTTGTCACCTTTTTCATTTATTTTTTTCGTTGAATCTATTACTACGTTGACACAATACGACAGTTATTTAATCGTTTTAGTTATTGTTATATATATAAACTTTTAAACTTTATAGTTGTGTAAATTTTTTGCTACGTTAGTATATTAAACATTCGGTACTTTCCTGTTATAGCCAAGGCGAGTCTGAGTTGCTATTTGCTTGTACTTGGTTATAGGTTTATTGTGCAGGTTAGGTTAGAAAAACAATATCATACATTTAATACGTTTCTTTGTTTTTCATAACCTAACCTGCAAAATAAACTAAGTACAAAGCAAATATCAACATCAAACTTGCCCCGGCTATAACAGGAAAGTACCAAAAGTTCATTTCACAAGTTCACAATTAGTTGTTAAAACACTCATGTATGATTAAATGCTATAACAACTACACTTACAGTGAAAAAAAACAAATTCCACCACCACCTCATCAGCAATGATTCACTCAGTAATGATGATCGAATTGATTAATCACTCATTATCACCAATAATAGGGTTGCTACCACTAACAAATTAGTGATGTATCGATTATGGGACCTGAATACCAAAGATGAAACGACTGCCTATTAACATTGCGGTCACGTTGATATATACCATTCAAAGTGAACATCATTATACAGTGAGCATATATGTATGTATATATGTGTACATAAAGTATATGTATATATGCACATATTATATACAGTGTACTAGAACTATACAGCGTAATATCTTAAGTTAGTAATGTTTTGAATGAGCTCAACTGATGTCTACTGTATATGTATAGATTTCCTTTGAAATTAGCTGTAAACGTTTCGTATACAAGGTGTTTCAAAATGAATGTCCTACTTAGACAAGATCATAACTAAGCACGGTGGTACAAATAATATTATAGGATCGTGCTATGCATCAGTCGATAGAAAAACTAAAAGTTTCATTTGGTATTGGCGATTGATTGATTGATATTTTGCACATGCACTGCTAGGAAACTCATGTAGCAAAATGGCGATCCCACAATCGAAAGCTCAGTGATTTGCTGCTGTCATAATGATAGTAGCAACACATTGTTCAAACTGTGGTTATCTGCTGTAGGGTCACGATTTTACTACAATGAGTTTCTGAACGGTGTATGTGAGAACATTAACTGAGAAACAATGCGAAATAAAAATTAGAATTTCGGATATTTTAAATTGAATTTTTTATCAACTGATGCATAGCACGTTTCTGTATTATTATTCGTTATTTTGTTATAGCCTTGTCAAATTAAGACAATCATTTGGAAACACCATGTATTCCTCGTTTTTTTCATTCAATATACTATACGGTATTTATAATTACAATACGTGGTACGGTGTTACACAGTACACATAATATCTACTTAATGCACGCATTATATTAATTAAAAATCGCATATATCGACATTCCAGTAAAGTGGTAAAAAAAAAATTCAGCGTTGTCACTATCGCATCACTGCACAAAACTCGTACAACAACGAAAACTTATTTCAAATAAAGAGCATGTAAAATTTCAAATAAATCATTATAATAATTTAAATTATAAATAATTTATTTCAAATGAAGGATTTCTGTTGTTCGATATTAGCGAAATTGCATATTAGAAACTCGCATAAAAAAGTTGAGACCATCCTGTATAGCCATGTATTATAAAACATTTAGTCACGTACATTAGGTTAGCAAGAATAAATAAGAAAAATAAAATAACTTGCAATAGATCTGGTGTCATTCATAGCGGACATTACAAAGTCATAACAAACCTATCAAAACGAGTTCCCTTCAGTGAAATTAAAGACTGTGGTCGTAAAGCAAAGAGCTAAGGGGGGCTGAGGAATGAAATTCCACCTTTTAACATCATGCATTATGGCGGGCTGCTGTGGTGTTAGCACTGTGTGTCGTTGGATGGACCCAAAAATTTTTACTACAACACCGACCAGAGCAAACTTCAATAAAATGCCCCAACTTTTCCAAGAACACACTTAAAGCTTTTCACGTACTTCCACGAAATTTCACTCGTCCAAGTGAACAACGAAGACAGCTGTCATTTCGGTTCAATAACAACAGGCCACTGGGTTAAAAGTATAAAAAAAAAATTGGGACTTAAAAGATATAATATTACTACTACTTTGTACGTCGCAGGTGACAATGACGTAATATGAGACCTATCCTGTTTTTTATATGTATATACATCACCACTTTATGATCTTCACAAGGATAAAAAAAATGTTGTTTTTTTTGTGTGTAAGGGATGAATTTTATGTTGAAATTAGTTAATAGGGATTACGTGACAGATGGTGGACATTTTAATAACAATGCAGTATAAAAAAAGAAATGGTGCAAGAAAAAATAGTTGTAGACTACGTGTGAAACATAAAGAATCGGAACACGACGCTTTTGGTATACGAGTTAACTATACCGCTACATCACGATTTTGAATAATAATAATAAAATATAGTCTCATATATATATGTAGTTATATATAAACATTATTTTTGTATAACTAAAAGATCACAGTTGTATAATGGTTGTTCGTCTCGTCTTTTAGTCTTTATTAAGAAGCAAAAGAATGGAGAAAAAACTGTGTAAGCGTATATATGAAATGTTATAAAAAATATTTTCATAGAAATGAAAGACATGATGGACATCAGGTAGGATTTTTAGACTATGCTAAGCAGTGTCCCAGCAAGGGTTCCGCCATCTTATTAACTCACTCGGGCCCCCTGGTGACTCTGTCGGAAAGCTCATGCCGAGGGAAAGATTCATCAGCATGGAAATTCCACTTCTAATAGGAAGACCTATGGACCCCATCATAATAAATTCCTCCACCAACAGTCACCCGATAACCGGGTCAAAAACAGAGAAGAAGAAAAAATACCCCCCCCTAAAAAAAGTTTTTCCTTTTCATTTAATAGGTCGACACACCGCAGTGGTCTTAAAACGAATTAAATCGAATGGACGAAAAGCTCGCAATCTTCCTGTATTCCCTGCCCACTAATGTCCTTTATACACATAGTCGCAATTTCTCCCATTTAAAAAAACACACATTGGGTACATTGCATACGTTAACATTGGATTATTATTCAGTAGTCGGTATATAACGTAATACAGTCTGTGTATAATACATAGGACGTCCTCGATTTGATGAGAAGATTTTTGATGCGCACTCATAAACCACATCCGAAACAAGTAATAGTTATATCTAGATATAATAATTGAGAACGTATAAGTAATATGATGAAAAGGGCTCATAGGAAGTCTCTTACCTTAATTTCAGTGGTGCAGTTGTTGGGAATCTCCGAATTGGTGCATCATCCATCACAAGTTGGGTGTTTACATGTGGGAATTCCTCATTGTAAATCACTCGTTAAAATTCGAGACATCTCATGGCACCTGTGAACGAAAAACGAAAACCGTCCATATATCATTCAAATTATTACATCTTTGAATCAACATTAGCAGTCGCGCATTATCTCGCCTCAACATCGGCGTTTGTCAACATAAAATCCCATAATTTATACCTAGCAGCGACCATATGTGTAAAAATAACACCTTATCTATTAATCCGTGGCAGTGGGTTTGGGAGAAAATCCTTATACGACGACGTTTATATACAGGGTGTGGGTGTATGTCTGAGTCAATAAAGAACGGAGGGGTTATTAAAAGGGTGTATATGAAATACGAATGATGTGACAGTTTGGGAAGTAAAAAATGACACCATAATCACTTTTACACGAAATGTTTTCGTAGGTTACAAATATGTAGGTATATCACTTATAAATCACTTTTTATGCTGTATTTGTATTATTATTGTGTACACGCAGTACTCAATTTGCAAGTGTTACTGTTAAGTTCTGCTCAAACTGAGCAGAAATTGAAAATAGCTTGTTTCGAAATGATGCATTGAAAACGTTTCATATCGAAATATGGAAATCGCACACATCGAAATTCCGAAATGGATAGAAACATGAGCGTGAAGGTTAGAATTTTCACCACACGTGGCGTATACGCGTTGTTCAAGAAAAGAGACAGTTATAGAAACGTTCAATCTCATGCGCACTATCGCACAGAGTCGCATAATAGCAAAATTTTCTGGACAATAACGAATATCTGGAAGGATTTACTCGTCAAGTAATAACGTATAAGTGAATTGCAATTAAGTGAATCATTGTCTAGTGATCAATGTAAGAAACTTAAAGTTGATATTCGTAATTATGTACACTACAATTTGTAATTTGATGTTTTTATGTATATTTGATGTATTTTTTTCATGTTTTTTTTGTGTTTCTTTGTATTTTGGTTTTATTTTGGTCCCTATTGGATGGTTGATAATAAACACAACAAAACAATATTAAAAC
Organism: Cryptops parisi; assembly: GCA_034695005.1. Taxonomy (NCBI): domain Eukaryota; kingdom Metazoa; phylum Arthropoda; class Chilopoda; order Scolopendromorpha; family Cryptopidae; genus Cryptops; species Cryptops parisi. The sequence continues at coordinate 8,139 of JAQIWH010006216.1, forward strand.
ACTGGTTTTTCCGTATAAAATTCGCATAACTTTGTATTTATTATAAAAATTTGGATATAGAAATGTTCAGCACTCCAGGTACAATACTATAGATACTGACCAAGGATATTAAACTCCACAAATTGTGTGTTTGAAACACCCCTTCTGTGGACTTAAATTTTAAGATATTCAACAAGAGGGAGGAAAACATAGACGTACATATATTTTGCCTAGTTTTGTTGATGTTAAAATTTTTATGAGGCACCCTTTACAATATCCAATGGGTGCTTTTACGCGAGATGGAAAATGTAAAGGAAGATGCGACTGTGTGAAGAATCCTCCTTGGCAAAGCCACTCCACATCACGCACTGCAAAGTCGTTGCTTAAGAAACAGAGGATGAATTCGAAGGGAGTTTCCCTGCAGCTTAGAATCGTACTAATAAATATTCCATGGGTCCCTACTACTAGCACACCAATACAACGAGAAACTGGGGTAAATCCACAACAAGCTACTACCACGACACAACACACACACTCCTGAAAATAGTAGGGGGGGAGGGGAAGGAAGTAGTGGAAGACGACCACGAGATGTGTAGATCCACACTATAGGGAAACGCCTCGGGTTATTGTGAAGCCCGAGGGGGGGAAAATGTCTCCTTCCTTCAGTGTCATCCCTCTCTTCGTTGTTGCCATAAAGAGGGTCCCTTCCGAAAAAGAAAACCAGCGACTCTTCAACATCGCTTGACGGACCGATGGACAATGGACGTCCTTTGGACCAAAAAAAAAAGTAAAGGAAAGAAGAGTCTCGGGAAATTGTGATCTCCTTCTAGCTATTTGGAATGGGGGATCCGAGGGGAGGAGGGGGAATATGTTTATACAGGGAAGCCCCGGAAAGAAAGCAGGGAAACTCTTCAAAACATCTCGAGGCGATGAAATTTGGCTGTCAGCTTCTCTGGCTCCGAACCGATCCTGCTATTGATGCGATTTTATTTCATCAGGCAAAAGCTAAGACTCGGCTTGAGTCGTTAAATTATGGTATTGATCTCCCTCCCAAAACGAAATAGACCGAAAGCTCTTTTGTGGGGAAGACGAAAAAGACAACATCAACGAGGGAAACTAACATAATTAATAAAATGAAGTTCTTGTCGTTACTCCCCTCGCAAGATTTAGTGTCGTGGTGAATTGAATGGAAAGACCCAAGTTGTAATGTACGTAGTCTAATCTGTGGTCAGTGAGGGTAGATTATTTATGTAGATAAAGTTATAAGCTAAATTGGGGAAAATCTTACATTGGGGCTATCTTACGATTGAACACCCATGTAGTCATGCAATGTTTAGAATTGCAAAGTTAAACAAACGAAAAAAGAGATTACATGTTGTGAAATTTTGTTCATCGCTAATATATTCTACAGCGTTTACCTTACATCATTTTGACAAAAATACTTATCAATCATCCAAATTATGTTTAACTACAAGATTGTATACAAATTAGCAACAACTAGTTTTATTTTAATTTCATGTACTTGTGTACTATGTAGTTTCATGTACCTTGTAGTTTGTTGTATTCTTGTTTTACGAATCGTGAAATTAAAAAGAAAATATATTTAAAAAAAAAGTTCGTAAGCCTGTTTCTGTTTGTTCGCTATGCATTGTTAGGCCCTTTGACCGATCAGTTTGCAGTTACTCTTTAAAACCAGAACGGATTTTTAGCCCCTACCCCTTCCCCAATATACCTATACCTAAACCTATACCTTAACACCTACAACTTTCGTCTCCCAACTGATAGCTTTACTGTAATACTAACAGTTTTATTTTCATTTCTGCATTTTGCTGTATGCCGTCATTATTGAGCTTTTTTTTCCATTACGCAACCTCGGGGAAATTGGTATTTTACTTTATTTTATTTACTATTTGAGTTTTAAAACATGTTTTTAAATCCAAATGTTTTTAGATCAAGTATTCAAATCAAATCACCCGTGTAATGCCTGATGTATGAGCTAGTTTATTTATATAAATAAAAAAAGTTAAATTTAAACCGGATCCCAATTCAAACCTTTTTAAACAATAGTCTCGCACACAGTCATAAAGTAGTAATATAACTAATTTACACAATAACTACACGCAAAACCCAGATAGTAGATTGTTTTAAACAATAGCCATCCCCTAAAAAAGCAAGATTTTAAACAACAATCACGTGCAAAAATATGTAACTGAATTTAAACAATAGTTTACAAGTATTTTAAATGTTACTGTTAGAAAGATCACTCAAAATTTTAAATTTTTGGAAGAACAAAAAATCACAAAAATTAATTAACATGTCGTAACGTTGCATTACATTTAGAAACCGTTAAAAAACAAACCAAAAAATAGTGTAGTTGCACTAACTGCGTATTTGATACAGTATGTTCCAATGTATACTAATCGCAACCGATTTAATTAGCTTAAAAGCTTTTCACATTAAGTCCACGGTAAATGTTTTTCAAAGTCAATGTTGTACAAACGATCTTAATGTATTTTAGATTTTCTTGTAGCTGTCATGTTTCCACTGTTTTGCAACGAAAACCACTTACGTATTTTTTAAAAAAAAAACCACACACACGCAAATTATAATTCTGTTTACCACTTCGAACCAAACATCCCCTCTTAAATTTGCTGGACACAAAGCGTTGTCTGAAGCTTGTTAAAAAACCTTTTGGCTGACCATCGTAATTAATTCTCCACCTTAACTTTAATACTATCTCACAACCACCTTAACTTCTCCACCTGCAAAAGTGTGTAAAACGCCGTTCAAACATCGTTAATAAATAACACCGCCAATTAACATATTCCTCTGTCTTCACCTAACAAGGCTGCTACACGTTGTTAATTCGCGACCGCTTATTAAACTGATTTATCGCCATCCCCCTTTTCAATCCAATTTTCGCCAACCAACATTTAAGGTAGTTGTTTTTTTTCTCTACTCTTTTTAAAACACTTCTCCCCTAACACCTTTGGTCTTATTCGAGCGCTTTCACCTGTTTGAATAAACCAGTGAATGAGATTCGATGGAGTCGGTTGGGTCATAATTCCTAAGACTTAAGCAGACGCCTCGAGGCAACAGATGCCAATCCCATCCATCATTCACTCATCAGCCAAGGTGGTCATTTGTGGACATGCTCACGCCACCTCACGCACACGTTTCCAGACATAGTTAAGAAAGGCTTTCTCAAAGAAGAAAAAAAGAGAAGTTATATGAGAGAAAAAAAAGTGGCAAGTAGAAAACAACAACCGAGACAAAGAAACGCAACGAGTCAGAAAAGGACCATTTTTTTTTGTGATGGTGTCTTTTCGTTGTTGCCACGTTATCATTTAAGATGAAAACTGCTAAGGGGTTGAACCGAAGCAATTCAAAAAACTGTTACATCACACAACCTCCTAAATATTTGGCAGGAAATAAAAAAAAAAGTGGTAATTACATAGCCCATACGGTTATGTGAACACATCGCTGAACTAGATGTTGTTGTTGTTTAACAATTGACATTAACAATAAACATTTTTCACCAACAATAATGAAAGAAAAAAATAGTCTTACAAAGGATTTGCAGTAATTTCAATGGTGATGTTTAGACATTCCATTGTGGACGTACTGAAACTCTGAAAGTGAAAGTAATGTTTCTCTTGTTAAATCTTTGGCAATGTCCAACAGTATTCATTGTTGAAGGTAATGTCCAAAATTTTTTTTGGTTCATTTTTTAATTAAAAATGTCAACTTTCTTGTTTGAAGGTAATGTCCAAAGTTTTTCATTGCTAAGATTTTTTAAGATTAAAAATGTCTACTGTTTTTTTTTGTCGGTATTTTTGTCAATTTTAAAATAATCGTCGATTTTGATATCTTTGTCATTTCTATTAAGATAATTGTCAATTTTGGTTAATTTACCATTTTCGTCAATTTTAAAATTTTCAATTTAGTATTTCAGTACGCTACGTCTTACATGAAATATTGACAAATTTTAAAACATTGACGTATAATAATCTACCTAGTTACTAAGTTGGAAAGTCCTAAAAAGTGGTCTTTCATTTTGTTGATGGTTCTCTAGGCTTAGTCTTCAAAAAACACAGACTTTAGCAAGAGTTGAAGAAACGATGACATTGTAAACATTTACCAAGTGAAGAAACAATAAGTATCGTTGGTAAATCCTTAAGCATTTCTCTTTCACAAAACGTATCTTCTTCTTCTTCTCCAATTACATTTCAAAACGGTATCCATTTCTCATCATAGCCGGAAATCCTCGGAAATCTCGATGGGAATTAAAAAGTTAAACAGAGGCCAAGAAGAAGAAGAAACAGTTGATAGGTGCAGAGTTTCTTTTGACGGCAGACGATAATTTATTCCTTGTTGGCAAGCAGGTTGCAGGTGGCAGAAGAAGAAGAAGAAGAAGAAGGTTTTCTTGCCACTGGTAGTGGTGATGCTTCTAAGGGGCTTCAACGTACAATTACTTCTCGACACGTAAGTGGGGACGTTTGTTCATTATCGCCAACGAGAAATGCCGCCATCTCGTAAATCATTTTTCTTGCAGCTGCTGCTGCTTCTGTAACAAACACCATCTTCTGCGTTATTCGTTTCTCCACATACTTCTTCTACGTGTAATTTCTGAAGACACACTTTTCTTCTTCGTCTTCTTATTCTTCTTTTGGCGACGATGACATTGGTTTTTTTTTCTCATTTTTTTTCGTTCCATCTATTTTTATTTTTATTATTTTTTTTCCTACTTTTCTCGTATCTACCGTTTTATTTATCATTTTTTTTTCTTTCATCTTCTCATTGTTTTTTGTTTGAAAAACAAAAAGTATCGCTTTATTTATATTTTTCGGTTAAAAGTGTGCATCGTTTTGACGTCTAACGTCCTTGCTACCGTTGTTTAAAGACAAGGACGAATGATGTGACAGGTTTTCTTGCTGAATGTTTAATGTTAAGGTGCAAGACAATGCATCCCACATATAAGTGGCTGTCAGCTCCGTATAAAAATAAATGCTCATAGTATACCCGAAGAATGTAAGCAAACCACCGAAAAAAAACAATCACACACAAACACACAAATATACAAAAAAATATAAA
>JAQIWH010006217.1:0-13206 GCA_034695005.1 Cryptops parisi
TACTGGGAATGTATATAATGCAATGCCTAGCCCCTTTTAGCACAGTATGAAATTATATTTTGTATGGAACTGTAATTATTTCATACGATGACTAAACTAGATTTGGTATTGTATACAATGCTTATATTATATACGTTGCCTGTAATCATGACATATTATACTAAGGCTATATTATACATTTATCGGTGCTATCTCTTTATATAAAAGACACTTTCTGTAACGCTCTCAGAATGCTTTGCGACGCCCCAGTTGCATGAGCCTGAGACGAATTTGGACTGCGCACGCGCCTCCTGACGGTTGCGCATTGCATTGCGGGAGAAACAAAGAGCTGAGTAGTCGATAGAGCTAGTCGTTAGTAGTCGATCAGCACTGGAGTAATCCAAATTATCCCGTCAAAACCTATTGTTTTGACGTTCCGTGCTTTTGCACGGGAAACCCATCTAGTAGTATAATATGTCATGCTGTAACATATACATACACGACACATAATGGCGTCCGAAAATGTTCGTTACAATTATTTTAATACTAAAGTACGGTACATGTACCCGGAGTTCAGTAAATTTTCGGACACCGAATCTGCTAGTGGCAATAGCCATTAGTGATGGATGTTATATTTCCACTTTGGTGTTAAAATATTAAATTACGATGAAATAAATCAAATGAAAGACAATGAAAAATATTCTTTTTCTATACCATGTATATACAAGGTTTTCTTTTATTTGTCATGGTTGTCATCATAACCGAGCTAGAGATAGAGAGATATCAACAACTCTATATCCGGTTTATACAAATGTTGGAATAATAATAATAAAAAGACTTTTGAGGAGGAAATTTTTTTTGTACATTGATTATTTTCACTATGAACCAACAAGTCCTCAAATAGTTCAAATACCAAAAAAAAAAAATATAGTTTGAAAATAAAAACAAAATGTCACCAGGATTTGATTATGCCAACACTGTTTTTGTACAAGAGTTGAGTGCCAATAGTTTCATATATATATTTACACTGCGTTGTCAATAGGAACAATGGGTCTTGGTCACTGCAAAATTTGTCGTTGGATTTCTTTTTTATACACTATTATAGGCAAATACATAACCTGTGATGCTTTTTAAAAATATATAATGATAAATGCCACATTTCTTATTTTATATATGAAAAAATAATAAACGAACGAACATATTTCAAGTCAATTCATATTATTATTATTATTACAATTTATACAATTATTTTTTTTGTCACAAAAAAATGTAATCAATTTGTTAAAAGATGAAAATTATAAACTATGTTTTTTTTTAAAAAAAAATGTTTTTTTATTTTCTATAACAAGAACAGTTCTAGAAAACGTTGGTGTTTTTCTATGATCATATATACACACACATATGAACTTATTATTTTCTTCTCTCTTTATGGTCTAATATTTTTATTAGACGTGTAATAATAATAATAATAATAATAATAATAATAATAATAATAATAATAATAATAATAATAATAATAATAACTAAAACATTCATTCGTGTTGTTCATTCACAATTTTATATATATTTTTTTTCCTCTTGTTTTTGTCCTTTATATGTCCCATCATAGGACATAAAAAATGTTCACTTTTTTGTGTTTTGCTTCACATTATTCTATAATGCGAGTTAGTAGATAGTGTGAAAAGAGACTGAGAAAATGTATCATCTTCTTACTATATAAAACCCAAAAGTGAGTTTGTTTTCGATTGGTGATTGGTTGATGAATTTAAAAGTTTAAACAATAAACGCAACAATGAATCAATTAATGAATGTTATTTTTGAATCAACGTGAAATTCTCGCGCTATCTCTGTATTGTTGTGTCAGCAGGGCCGTTTTATCACCTTCGTAGGCCCTAGGCACTACGAAGATGATAAAACCTTTTATTTTAGGGGCCAGAATTTTTTTCTACTTTATACTGAGTATTTCATAATTAAATACCAACATTTGTTTTTATTTATAAGTTTTTAATTTTTTACGTTATTAAAAAGCAACTTTAAAAGTTATTCTTTCATCGAAAATGTATCAAAAACTTCGTAGGCCTTTCGTGGGTTTGTTCGTAGGCCCTAAATAGGCACTGTGCCTACTTGGCCTAATGGATAAGACGGCCCTGTGTGTCAGGTGGTATACATTTGAATTTCAAATAGCATTCGTTGATTTTTCAACGGGTTTAAGCTAGTTTTATAGTAATTAATTATTATAAAAACAAATCTTGATTATTATTATAAAAATAAATTGAACATTTTTATCTATGATTATTATATGTTTTTGAAAAAAATGGAACAGTGATATTGAAAGATAAAATTATTATGTAACATGTTATTAAATGTCACAAAAACCTATATATATAATGTCGTGACAGTTAAAATATTCACAAATTTTGAAATTTTTATTTTTAAGTTATTTTTTTTCGGATAATAAAGAATAGTTTGTTATTGTTATTATAGAAAATATATAAGGTTGTGTAAATATATATATATTTTTTTTGGTAGCTATTACTTTGCATTTAATGGTGTTATCTCGTTTAAATGGAAGATAAGACGATGAAGTAAGAAAACATAAAAGCGTATTATCTTACAGATCAATGAAATGTCAACAAATCCCGTGTTTAAACAGTGAAAAAATCAACCGATGAAAGGGACCTTAGTAACAATTATCTTCTTGGTTCTTTTATTTCATTTAATAGTATCACGTGATTATGTTGAAACTGTAAGATACAGTTCCAAAATCGTGCCGGATGTTTGAGATAGGAAATCGTCCATAGGACAACGTTTTTAGCCCGCGAGTCTAGAACTAAAAGATTTTTTAAATCAAATCGTAGACAGACTTAATAATCCAACCATAGACCTATTTATGGGTTATGTTAAGGTTCATTGTACTATATACATTCATATGATACAATATAAATAGGTCCTCGATTTATGCGATGGTTCTGCGCAAACCTCGCATTAAATGCAGAATCCCATTCTGAGGCCGCCAAATAATTTTATACCTTAATTTAATTTTTAAATGCAGTATATTACATGTTATGTGTGTTATTCTGAGTTTTGGCAGTAGCGAAGTATTGAAATAGTGAAACCGCATGTATCGAAAGTTTTATGGATTCCAGCTTGTGCACTACTGCACAAAATCGCATAACAACGATTTTGTGTACCGGTACTGCAAAAAGTCGCATAATAGCGATAATTTTTTTGTGTCTTTTCGTCCGTTTTTCACTTATACAGGTTGTACACGGATTCCTACGTTCCCTGTGCCCATAACCTGATAGTTAGGATCAATATCCGATGCAGTTTAGAGCTTTTAAATAACGGGTTCACTACAGTGTAGTAATGTACATTGAACGAGCACCTAGTGAGAATTTCTCTGCTCGCATAAGAACGAAATCGCATAAAATCGAGGACTTTGTGTGCTCTGCTTGTAGTAGTGGTAGTTTCTCATAGATGATAAAAATTATATTTTAGGTTTAAAATTATATGATGCAACTAACTCATACGTACTACTTTTAGTAATATTGATATGTTCATAAGGTACTAAAATTAGTATGGTACAGTTATGGTGTATTCCACATTATTAATTTAATCATTAGTACCATATAATAGCAGTGTTGTAATAGTAATGAAAATAAGACTTGAAAAAACAAACTGTTTTGGTAACAAATTATGCGAGTCTAAATTGGGTCTATGAGCTATTAGGGTTATTATAGGCTTTACTATTAAATTATAAATTACTAATAAAAGTGTACGAAGTCATTGCGTTGTTTCATTGGTGATTCACTGGTAATTGACGTCATTTGGTATATTATAAGAGGAGGATCAACTTAATCCATAGTTGACATTTCATTGGTCTTTCAAAGTATTGTTAAAAAGCTATTTTGTGGTTAAGCCTAATTGTCATAAACTTAGTGTTTCAAAATCGACTGTTCCTTTTTTTAAAAAAAATAAAAATTTTGACGTCATCGTTTTGAAATTTGTAATTTCAATATTGAGGTATCAGTTTGATTTTTGAAGGTTTAACAATTAATACACACCGATCCCACGTTTTCCCCCACTCTTAAGGGGTTTTTCAAAAAAAAAATGTAAGCAAAGTTTTTAAGTAATCATGTAAAGAATGCTCACTTTTGTAGGTTACGTTTCTCATGTTTTTTGCATTCTTTTCGAATTTTATTTCTTTTAAGATTTCCAACGCTGTGTTATAGAGGGTCAAAGAAGCCCTTAAAAGGAAGGCGAAACGTTAAACGTGCGTTGAAAACGCACCTGATCGTTTTACGTGAAAACTCTTTTAAACCACATTTTGTTGTTTTATAAATATTTTTAGGATTTGCGAACATGATGGGCTTATTGGTAAAGTAGATCGATAACAACAAAATATACATAGATCTCCTTTAGGGGATACTTAAAATTAAATAGAAAAAGCATCATTTTCTCAGTCTAAATTTCACACTATTTACACCTTGTTATATAATAACACAGTCCAGAAATTACAAAAAAAAAATAATTGAATAAAAAACAAACAAACTTGAACACGTTCTTTCAAACATTGAGGAACCTTGGTTTCGTTTTATACAAAAAAAAAATTTTTCAAGTTTTTTGTAGACACCACTTGAGGAATAAGAAAATATATCAAAAAACAAACAAAAACAAACAAAACATACTTATTATTATTATTCCTCGGTCCTTTGTTTTCGTTCAACATTACAGTTTTCATAAAATACACGAAACACACTTTTTTCGGTGAAAGAAATCTTCTAATAATAACTCAACATCATCCATCATCATCATGATAGCAATAATATTAATAGTAATAATAATAATAAAGTTATTGACGAGTGGGGTGTTTTTTTACCTTCATCACTGTCACTCGGTGGGGGTCTTGTTCTTCTTCTTCTTCGCCGGCCAAAGGCACTGGGGGCAGCAGATGGGGGGCGGGGGGCCATCGTCACCACCACCTCGCCTGATGCATGATGGGATGGGTGTAGGTGGGCATGACGTTGACGCCCATGGCCGCCGCTGCTTGACTGCTCGTCATGCACTGGCTGGGCAAACACGAGCTCATGCCAGGAAGGGTTGACAGGCCCAGCTCGGCCGACAGGTTGACCGTGTTGAGCGAGCTCAGGTTGGCCAGCGATGGCAGAGCGTTGAGGTTGGTGGCGTCGTGGTGGCCATTTTTGCCCCCGTTGCCCCCAGCCCCTCCGTTGACGCCCGGTTGGCAGGGCTTGCCGTCCCGAACCAGGACGGGCACGGCCACGCGGCGAGGAGAAGGTAAAGGGTTCACGTCCAAACCCTTCTCCTGTCGCGCGCGTTTCGTTTTGTACCTACGTCAACGAAAAATAAAAGAAAGGTTGAGTGTTTCAAGCAATGGAGTAGCGCGAAGAAAGTTATATTGTTACGGTTACGTTATTTTGTTTTTACAAATTTCGATATCAATGATCTTATTGGTGATACAGTAGAACGTCGACTATCCGAACTAATTGGGAGCCATGGACCGATTTGTTTGCAAAATCGGACATGAAAAAATTCCTTATATGGTCCACTTTATCATCCGACCACAAATGTATGTGTATCGCAGTCATTTTAATTTCAAGCTCACATTGTTTCTTGTTCAAAATTAAATTTGCTTAAAAAAACAAAACTTTTTTTTGTGTATGTTTGTTATTGCTTTTGTTTGGGACTCAATTAACCTCTGTTCGTGATTGTTCCATGTCTGTTTTGACTGATTTTATTACATGCATCACTTACTACTACACAATCTATTACCGTACATGTGTATTCTACAAAATGTGATAAAATAAATCATCAAGTTTTCTTTGTAGCCTTTCAGTTACGGTACCGGTATTGAATTTGTTTTTCGTGGATAATACTGTTTTTGCTCCCGCTTTAGCATTTTAATTAACCGTAGAAAAGACATGCTCAAAACACTAGCCATTCGAATGTACAGTATACGACCGACACGAGTAGGCTACTATTCCTAAAATTTAGTGAAATTCAGATGGAATTTAGAGGTCGCTACCCGAGTTGGAAACATTGGTTTGACACAGAAAAACAAACGTTTTATGTTTACGAGAGGTACTGGCTTATCTTGTGTTAAAAAAAAAGGTAATATTTTCAAAATTTGGCCCATTTAAGATGACATTGAGAGGTTGCTTCCGTAGTTTAGAAAGATTAGTTTGAAACATAGGTAGCATTAACACGTGATTTTTCAGATCTGGGTAGCGACCCCTAAAAACTTTGTTCAAAACTAACCTAATTTTACCAAAATTACTTTTTTCTATAATGGAACAAATTCAGAACGTGTTGATCCATTTTTTTTAAAAACTTAAAAATAAGGACCAGCCTATGCGAGGTTGTTGACAAGGAACGCATATCTGTTGCATAATCGAGGACCGTCTTTACTGCAATACGGTACACATAATAAGATATAACTGTTATGTCGGTATGATATGACATGAGGTAGCCTACAGGGAAAGTTGAGTTTCTGAGGTTTTCTCGTTCTAATTTTATCTATTTAATGTTAAGTTTTTAACTGTTTCCCGAGTGAATTGTATGTGTGTGTGAAGTAATAGCAAAGAATGTAAAATTTTACAACTATTAATTCTGTAAAGTTTTGAAAGCAATATAAATTGCATTGTGAAATAGAAAATTGGAAAAAAACTGATGTTATGTATTTGTGGATTACAAGTGGGCATTAATACAATAAAAGTAGGCCTGTTGTTATCATTGAATTCGCGCCTACCAAACTTCAGCTGTATATCGCATGCACTTAATCGATTAGTACTGTATTGGCAGTTATCTTCAACACTAACATAGGTTGTTTTTTTTGTAACCCTAAAATAAGAGACAGCTTAAGTTTAGAACTGTATTTTATGCGAAAAATGTCAGATAAATTGATATATTGGCTCGATGGAATGGGAACAATATTCAGTTTAAAGAGGCAATAATCATGGTTTCTTGACATGTACGGTTTCTTTAACTTCCGGTTCTTTTATTTAACTTACTCTGAGTGGAAATGGTTTAACGTCTTTCAGCTTTATTTTTTTGGTAGGTTCCCGATGACCTACAGAGTTGAAATTGTGAACATAAGCTGGAGCAGGGGAACATTTTGTCGTATGAAAGTTAGAACGGATCAATGTCCGGTTAATTTTGAGATTTTTGTCACACGTTTTTCCTCGAAAAGTGTTTGCTGACGATAGATCCACATTTTAAACCATTTCAGTCTCTTTTGTTCGTTTTTAACATTGGAGGAGGCAGAATTGTAATATGGTAACCGATTATCGAAGGACTCCAACATTTGTTTTGTGCTTTTCGCTCCACCAGAATAATAAGTTTGTTAAGAAACGCGATGAAGAAGTGCAGTGGTGGCGGTACTCACCGGTGATTCTGGAACCAAATCTTGACCTGAGTAGGCGTCAGGCGTATGATGCTGGCCAGATGTTCGCGTTCGGGCGCCGATAGGTAACGTTGTTGACGGAACCTCCGTTCGAGTTCGTACGTTTGCGCTTTGGAGAAAAGGACGCGACGTTTGCGTTTCTTGGGAGCGTCCGACGACGAATTGGATCCTCCTCCTCCATTTCCGCCCCCGCCGCCTCCTCCTCCCCCATCGCTGCTCGCACCTCCCCCACCATCCCCTTCGGAAGATGGAACTCGTATCAACGTTCCCTGTGCGTGATGATGGTGGTGGTGGTGATGGTGATGATGATCGGTCGGCGAAGGGCTGTCGAGCGAGGGGTCCAACGTACTCGTGTCGGCCGAAAGTGGAGAAGGTTGCATAGGAGGCGACGAAGACGACCCGGGATCCGAGACGGGGGTGTGCACGAGCGAGGTGGTGTCGGGACTGAGTTGACTGTTGGGGTTCAAATGAGAATGATGGTGATGATGAGAGGCTTGCGATGCCAAACTTCCGCCCACGGTGTCCACGCTCAGAGGTGTGGTTGCTAGTTGGACGAGACAAAGTAGATTGATGAGTGTTTTGGATTTATTAAGAAACCGTTTGTTTATTTAGTATCGCATTTTGATATTTGAAAGTTGTTGGACGATTTATTTCAGTTTGTTTTTTCATTATTCGACCTTGGTGGGCAATATTATGAACGGATACAATCAAACAACACAAAAGAAATGTTATGAGTAAATGTGTCCGCTTGTGCTTGAACACAGAAATGATGTTATTCGAACTATTACGACTTGTTTTTGTATTTTTGTTTATTTAAAATTATTTATCATTATTATTATTAGTATTATTATTATTATTATTATTATTATTATTATTAGTATTATTATTATTATTGAATCCTCATATGAGCAAAATTGTTAACAGGATGTTAGATCACTCACCATTTCGTCTCATAAAGACAATACAGAAATAAGCAAGTTAACCATGCAATAAATGTGTATAGCAAGCTTTTTAAAAATGTAATCAATCACTTTTGCTTTACCACGTTGGGAAGTAACTTCACGTATAAAGTATGGAAGAACATTGGTGTGAATGTATTGAAAGAACGTTGTGAAAAATTTAGTTGATTTATTGGGAAGAATTAATGTGACTAACTCTTTAGTTTGGTACAAGCAACCTCGGTTTTTGTTTTTCGAACATTCTCATAACCAATGTCACGATTCATACTGTATAAAATTCTTTTATTTATTCGTACAGATATAAATATCTTTATTTTTATTTATTTTATTTTTACAATTATGTTTCGTTTCGTTACGTATCGTATAGGGTAAAGTTTACCATGACATATTATACTTTATTATAATATGTCATGAGTTTTCCGTACCGGTACCGTATGTAGGCGTTATGGTTTACCGGGTAAATCATAACGCATACGTACATAGACATAAACGATAGGCTAATGAACGTATATAAATTATTCTATGTTTAGTACGTGGTTTAAATGCTTTAAAATGGCGATTAAAGTATACGATAGTATCGGTCGTGTAAAAGTTCAGGGAATGCAGATACACGCGACGAATAGAACGTATAACGAACAACTTGTAATGCGTTCGTAATGCTGGTCATTTGTTCTCTATGGAACGCATTACCCATTAGGATTCGAAAACAAATTAATAATGGTCCAAAGACTCTAATCGAACGGAGGAAGTTGAATGCAAATATTCTGAGTTTTGTGAATTATATAATCTCTAGTTCCCTTTTTTCTTTCTTTTAATTTTGTTTTTAGTGTGGTTTAATTTTGCAATATGTCAAATTGTATAATTGATGTATGTTGCATGATACTGTGGTATATAATAAAATAACTAAATTGTATAGTGTTTTGTATTCCATTGCATTTGTTACAATGTTTTGTGGTCTTCAGACCGTGAAATAAAACTAATACTGTAATAATAATAAATAACTTTCTGAAACGAAACTTATTCATGTACCGAGAATAGTTATAGTTTAACATTGAAAAGGTGTTACAATGTTGATTACGCGTATGAAACGTTTGCTGGACACGGGACGTATAAAAGTTTCAATGCGACTATAAACGATGACAAGTTAATAAACATCAACCAAAGTGTTTTGAAGTTTGGTTAACTTGATACAAAGTTATACATTTTGACATTTGTATCCTTAAATGCCAACACCGGAAACGCGATTCTAACGCACCTTTGCATTCCTGTTGCCTCGAGAAATCGATTCTCGAGCAACTCGGTATTGTTACATAAAAATGTTCAACAATATTGGTACTCAGTGTTTTCAGCCAATGAGGAACCAGCAATGTTCAGGGTTGAGCAATTCCCAACAATGCTGGTTCCTCAATGATCGAAACGTCAATGTACGAGTTTTGTTTGAGCTTTTCTGATTGAATCTATGTTGGGGTTTGCATTTTCCATTCATACAAAACCGTGAAAGTATTATTAAGCTTCGTAAATGTGAATTATAGGACATGGTTACTGAGATAAGATACATTAGGTTTAATCTTACAATTATCTCGATTGCTTATTTAATTTATCTCGGTTAATGATTTTTATCCGTTGGGAAATATAACATCAGAACAACACATTAACATTGCTTACTAATTACATTTCATCCCGTACCGTACGATGTTTAAAAGTGAAGCGAAACTATGAACGCGTTTGATGATATAAATCTCACGTTTATTTTAGAATGATGGAACAGCGGGATTTATTAATTTCCAGGCTCGGGGGTGTTTAAGCGTTGCATCTCAAGCTATGGAGTGGCGTAGTAATCCAACCACTCTGTTGGTTTCTCACGCGATATTATATACGACGACGAATGGTGAAGTCGAAACGACAATCATAAACACCTTATTAAGATAACGTTCGTAACACTTGGCTACTTTTCGCCACCAATGAGATGGAACAAGAGTCGCACATGGGCACTCATAACATCCATCGATTTGCACGTGCTAATTAATACACTGGAAATTGTTGCTTTTAGTGACACTTTTTTTTTCTCTAGTTTTTACCCAATTGTTTCGTCGTGAAATGTTTTGGTTATTACTTGAAATATTTAGTTGATGCGTGAAATGTGGTTATTATAATCACGGATAATGTTATCAATCGGCTATTGTTATCATTATCAGCTGGTCTCAAGACAATGTTTTATAATCCATTGTTTAATGTTATCAGCCGGCTATTATTATCAAAAAGCACTAAATAGTTCTAAAGTGATCAGCAATTACCGGATTCCACTGTAGTTACATACAAGGATTAAAATCAATTAGGTATTTCAGCGATTTCATTAGGTATTTCATGAAACGATGAGTTAAAATGTGAAATTTGGTTAATGGTACCTTTTACTATGGTGAAAAACTAACCAGGAAGTGTAAAGAAATAAGAAACTTCACACTTGCGGAACTAAAAATTTCTTAAATTTTTCACTTCAATGTTTAACTAAAGATATTTATTTGTGTAAGTTTAATGTACAGAAAAGTAATAATGTCTTTCTTAAATAACACGTCGTAACAAGATGATGGTTGATTAATCACTTCATTTTCGATAATCGACTATTTGTTTAATTTCAATATCGGAATCATTGAATCGATGTTATTACGTTTTCTCACTACACGTTGGTGTTGATCAAATGAATAAATAAATAAATATAAATCCCACACGTAGAAAAACAGAAAGAAAAAGAAAGTTAACAAGACCTC
Source organism: Cryptops parisi (assembly GCA_034695005.1). Taxonomy (NCBI): domain Eukaryota; kingdom Metazoa; phylum Arthropoda; class Chilopoda; order Scolopendromorpha; family Cryptopidae; genus Cryptops; species Cryptops parisi. The sequence continues at coordinate 11,124 of JAQIWH010006217.1, forward strand.
CATTACGAGTTCAAAAAACACACCCGATAAACATCGCTATGTATTATTTAATAATCAAAACTACTCATTCAATTGGCTCAGCCAATTGAATAGAGAATTTTTTCTCCAATGTAAAATATTGGAGAAAACAAAACCATTCTTTGCGTTTGATAGAATGTTAATGAAATATGTTTTACATAGTGATTATTTTTCAGTGTTTTGTATTTGTCCTCTTGTTCTGTACCCATTGGACCTTTCGGCCTGTTCTTAATAAATAAATTAAATAAATAAATAAATTTTCGTTAAAATTTTTAATTTATATTTTTTATAATTTTTGATCATCTGTTTTTGAAAAATTTGTAACCACGTGTTATATTCAACTAAGTGTCGAGGTATCAAAAATTATTTTTTGTTTTTTGATAAGTTTAGAATCGTTCAATTATGTATTTAAACGTTGTTAAATTTTGCTGCAGTGTTTAGCAGTTCATTTAAGCTAATGACGACTTCTTAAGCGTGACATTCACCTCACCGAGTTATCGACTTGTGCACGTGTTGGACGTCCACTTCTTCGCATTTTCTGCAAGTTTTGTGTTTGCATGAGTTTTGTGTTCACTATTTTACGTGGATAATTATAAGCGTTTTATATTAGAGGTTTGGAAGTTCTAGTCTTTTTCTTTACATTTAGAAAGTTGACGTATTGGAACTTAACAAAATAAGTTTTGGTTAAGAAAATCGATGTGAACGTTTAGGAACTTGTGATTTGTCATATAGCAGAAAACAAATTTGACTTGTGCACGTGTGTGATTTTTAACACTATTTCCGTTCAACTATAAATTCGTAGCTTTTGTAAACGTATTTCGTGTCTGTCATCGAATCATTACAAAAATAAACAACAAACTGAATTTTAAATGTTCAAGATTTTGATGCTAAAGTTTACAATTTTTAAAGTTTACAACTTTCTTTTTCGGTTTAATACGAATAAATCGACATGTGCATGCATCTTAAATTGTTTCCACATTTTTAATTTTTGTAAACACCATTTTCGTTCAACTAGCAGAGTTTCATATAATGTTAGCCACGAAATGTAATTTATGCGTGTAATCCATTTATTCGTTACTGTTTGTTGCGGAAGTTTAACACTTTGTAGCGATATGACCGGACTTGTCTCACTCACTTTTGTAGTTGGGGTAGTGGGTACTCTTTGAGTAAGTGTTTTCTTCGTCAAAAGAATGAAGAAAATCGTAACGTACCGGTGTGTTTTGTTTGGGTTTTTAAAACGGTATTTCCGATTTTGTTTAACGGTAGCTATCAAATTGGAAATCGAAATGAACGTTATTTTGTTGCGGAAGAAACATCGTCACATCGCTACAAAGTGTTAAACTTCCGCAACAAAAAATAACGTTCAATTCGATTTCAACACTTTGTACGTAGCCAATGTGACGACGTTTGACACTCTTTGAGTCGGGATAATACACTTTATAGATTAATTTTTTAAGCCGTTTACTAAGAACGAATATGTATATTTTGACTAAATTAGACAGTCAATTGAAGTCACTTTTAGGAAGTTTGACAGAGACGTTGACTTTTTGTATTACTCTTTGAGAGATCGATTTTTGTTTGGGTCTGTAAGTGGTTTAAGAAAGTGGGTGACTAATTAAGTAAGTGACTCACCTGGAAAGTGGGCGGCGATGCCGTCGGCCGAAGGCAGCCATCGGGCGTAGGCGGCCGCTGCGGCGGCGGCTGCGGCGGCCGTTCCCGCGTCGTTGCCGGCCGCGTAGAAGGCCGGGTGGAACGGCGTGGTCGTGGACGACGACGACGACGCGTCGAGGGCTTCGCTCCGTCCCAGCCCCAGGTCGACGGCGTGGTCGGCTTTGGGGTCCGGCAGGTCGAGGATGTCCTTGACGGAGAAGCTGCTCGTCCGGGGCAGCGTGGCCATGGCTTTCACGTCCATCAACCTGCACGAGGGAACGGGCCACAGCGAACTCGTTAGAACCGCCGGCAGCAGCGTCGTCGCCCCCGCGCTCGCTCCCACCACGCCGCCGCTCGACGACGACGACAACGACGCCGACGACGTCGGCGGCACGAACAGCACCAGCCCGCGGGG
>JAQIWH010006218.1:0-13205 GCA_034695005.1 Cryptops parisi
ATATATATATACACACACACGCATATACATATGTAGGCTACACATACTTCTACACACACACCACCTCGATCTGCGTCTTACATGAATTATAATAAACAACTGGGTAGAGTAAAAGTCATTATTTATTAATTATATTACCGGTAAAATATAACTATAACCGGTATAATATAAAAAAAAATATATGAACGAGTATGTTATTTGGGGTCTTCAGTATCCTCCAGTGACTTGATTACAAAACACATCACATTAGAGCCAATCACAGCTTAATTTTTTGTTCAGTAAGCTGTTTCTCAGGTGTATCTCATGTGTGCATCTTATAATCTTATAATTCATTTATTACTCAAACCCCTAAAAGTCGCATCTTATATTCGGGTGCGCGTTATATTTTAGTTATATTCGCCTATATAATGGTACACACAATTGAGCAATACATATTTTTTTAAGATATAGTGTAAGTGTTAATTCCACTTGTTAATTCCGTTTCTTCACTGCTCGGTGAAACCTCGTTGGTTTTATTACTTTGGGTCAATGGGTCAGAACAGGGAGAAGAAAAAAAAAGTTAATATGCGAAGAGGTTACATTCTTGACATTTCCGCACTGTCGTTTAGTTCACATTGTCCCAAAGAAAATGATAATGAAATCTTCCCACTATTGTGTAATATAACCATTAGAAACATCTGTTCTTTTCCTTTTCAACCACAGAACGGTTATACCAGACATACATTTGGTTTCAGCATTTCACTACATATTACATGATGAATGAAAAAATATACACTCGCATAATACCAAAATAATAATAATAATAATAATAAACTAGCATAACGAATGATGCATCATTAATAATACATTAACACGGATTTCTACACGTGTTGCAATGCGCATAAATAGAATCTTGTACTCTTTATGACCGTTATGTATGTAAATAAAAAATTCATATTCGATCAAGTACTACAGCATTCCTACATTTGATTTAAATAAAAATGATTCGTTCCTGTCCTAATGTATTGGATGTTTTCGGAACTGGTTTGGAAGTCATTTTTACTTATGAAGATTTGTCGACTCTTTTTAGATTAGTTTGTTTTTTTTTGTTTTGTTTTTCAGTATAAAGTATGTTGCATCACATATCAAGAGTGATCAACGAGACATGTCTTAGTAGTTTTCTTTGATGTTGACATTAAATTTAATGGATAATTTAATTACTTTGTTTTTTATCACATAGTGACGAATGTCCTTCAAGATGGAGAGTAATGTACATTAGCAGATAAAATATTGGATAAAATGCCAGTTTAAATTAATAAAAAAAAATGGGAACCATTAAAGTCATGAACTAAGATTAAAAACCTAGTTTTTTTTAAAAGAAATTCTATATACATATAGAGGGTGTCCCGAAAGTCTCCATAAATAAGTAACATGTGTTATATATGTGTTCATGTGTTATAGGTATTCCCTTGTAACTTTTGTAGGTGATATAGGCACATTTCATATAGATACACCTCAAACAAGTACATTAAAAATGCTTTTGTACGTCTTAATTGTTGTTATTTGTATTCATGTCTTAATATATATTTTGTTCCTATGGGACGCAGCTATTATAAATAAATAAAATTAAAATAAATTAAAAATGCTTTTTAAACATTTTCTTTATATATTAGCGTATAGCGTCCGCCGTATTGGTTTTTAATTAACAGCATATTAAAGCTGCGCGACACTCGTGACACTAAGATGATTCCATGGACACCACGGTCATCAAAATCCATCGAACCATTTAGCCTGTAGGAGGGTCTAAAGAATAATAGATATTATACGGCATGTAGCGTCCGCCATATTGGTTTTCATTGACGCCATATAGCCAGTGACGCTTGATAAAAGACAAATTCATAGATACCTCCAATCATCTAGATCCACTGAGTCGTCTTGTTTTTATATGTAGAAACTCACAACTCACAAGTGAAGCTAATATATAGAGTATAAAAAGTGTCAAATCTCCTTACGTATGGCAATTTTTGTGGCACCCTGTATATGTTTTTCTTTGTTTCAAAATCATTCTTAAATGATCTTTAATGAAAAAGAACAGTACCGAGACACACAGTATGGAGACTAACAGTATGGAGACTTTTGGGACACCCTGTATATAATTTTTTTTAATGAAAATTTCAACATGGTGTGTATACAAAACTCAGAGTTGAAACAAAGGTGACGATTTTCTCATCTCGTGTATCCTAAGATGACTATCATTGGGATTTGTTGGGTTTAATGATTAGGATTAATATCTTTTTTTTTGTAGCGTTTTGTGGTTACTTATTATTTACTTAATATTACATAAAAGATAAGAACCCCCCCCCCTACTGTAATAAAACTTTCAACTAACCAAAGGGTGTTATTGTTTTTTACCGTGACCTCCTGTTACCTTAAACTACAAAAGGCCAAAAGGCTGCTTAGAGTTAAGCACGCCCAGATTCTCGTAATACACATAAAGAGTTACACCATAAAGTAACAGGAGGTCCTCGATTTATGCGATGGTTGCCTAAGGTGCAAATGAAAAATAATGCATTCAAGAATCGTATGTATCGGAATCCCCATGGAGTAGCAACATTTCAGCGTTTAGCACACTACAAGCGACTGACTACCAAAATCGCATAATACGCGAAATTTCGTTTCTCGCATGTAACAAGATCTGGAACGATATTTTCTCGTATATTTTGCAAAACCGCATATAAGAACACACACATATTCGCATAGTAGCAAAATTTCGTTACTCGCATATTACGAGACAAAGATATTTCCTCGCATATTTGCATAATCGCATATAAGAAACTATCATAATCGAGGAATGAAGAGTTCCGTATTTCCATAGTACTGTAAAAGAATTTTTTTTTTATGTATACTCGCATAATAGCGAAATGTCTTTCTCAACAGAGAAGTTATTTTCTCATATAAGAAACTATCATTTCTGTATTTTCATAGTAAAAGTATTATGCTAGCCTATATATACTCGCATAATAGCGAAATTTTATTTTTCGCATACAACGAGCATCTGGAAAGATATTTTCTCGCATATAAGGAACTAACAATAATCGATAAATAGTAATTTCTGTATTTCCATAGTAAACATAATTCCTGTACAAAAACACAGGAAGTGCTTCAACGTATGCGACTTCCTTATATGCGATTTCACTAATAGATTACCAAAAAAATAAAATAAAATAAAAATTCTTCTCAGACGCTATGTGCGACGAAATCTCTCTTTTATGCGAGTTTAGTCAAAATTAAAATTTTTTGTGGCACCAAAAAAATAAATGGATTAAAATTGTCTACATTTTTAAATGCAGTTTTAAAATATTCACACATATGAAAAAAAATGATCATAAATTACTCTTATACTGCACATTATATTAAAAAAAAACGGATTTAAAAACTTCAGGAAGTGTTATTTCCATAATTGTACCATTTGCTTTCTCTTGAACTTTGTAGTCTTGAAAATATGGAATTCAAAACAATGGAAAGAGGATTCTTAAGACAAATATAATGAATGGTTGCAATGCAATAATAACGTATTTCGTGTAAAATTTCATGTTAATCTGTGTTATCTACTAGCACAATACATGGAGTCTACGATTTTATGTAGTTCTGTACAAAAATCTTTGATGTTCTTTGACGTCCCAGAGGTTCTAGTAAGTGGCACAATTTTGTAAAACTCTTGACATCAGCTTTTTTGCCCAACCAATGAAAACTGGTTGAAAAGAAACAGACATTAAAATTTCACCACAGATTGCTCGAATTGACACACCAAAAATCACGTGTGTCAAACCATTATACACGATAAAATTAAGAATTATTTGATTGATTGATTTTTCTATTTTATAAAATTTCGATAACGTCATTTTCGATTTATGCGAGATTTTCCGAGAATATAATGCTCGCATTAATCGAGGACTTGTGAACAACTGTGACGTCAGTTTCTTGTTTGATGAATGAAAACTGGTTGGCGAGAAGCTAACGTCACAGTTGTCCACAAATTTCTCTCCTTGCCACACCAAACATCGCATGTGTTATGGAATCTTTATACACAAAATTTTGCTCAACATTTTTATCAATGCATTGAAAACGCATGACATTACAAGAAATTGGCTTTTAATTTTCTTTTAAAAAATTCAATATAAAAAAAAATGTTTTAAATATGTTTTATAAAAAAACAAATCTACATATATAAAGCTACAATAAAATAATATATAACATATATTTGTACATTAAATTCAATGAAATTCTGAACCTTGTTAAACATCTTACTTAAAGCACTACTAGACATTGCATTTAAACGGCCATTTAAATGAATGATTTCTCAAAATCATTAATTTAAATGGTGAATACAAAAATATCATTCTTGCTAATTGTAAGAAATGTTTGTGTATGTATGATATAAATAATAACTCTTGGAGCAGACATATTTTAAAGAGCTATGGTTCGTTACGAGACTTAAGTAGGCCAATTAAATTCATCAAAGCCAACGACCTTAAAATTCTTCATTCATTCATTTTTTTGCAAAATTCTTTGCAAAGATTCTTTTGCAAACACTAGATGCAATCTACAATCCGTTTGATAGCACAAAAAAAAAAAGAAAATGAATGTTCATGAGTACTTTCCCTATCACCCTATACACCCACTATGTAATGGTATAACAGAAGACGTAAATTAACGCAGATGCACTCGTAAAAGCAATTTCTCAGAATTGTGTTCCATTGATCGACCTTAAATGAACCACAAGAGTTGGTGATTTACCAAATTTGATTTCTTATACCAGAGACTCTGGTGGTGGTTCTTCGACTTCGTGGGGGAGACACACACGAAAAGGGGACAAGAAATGAGTTCGACAACACCATCACCAACATCTGGACTAATAGGACTTTCAGAAGTGGGAAAAAAAAAGATTGGGAGACCACATGTATCGTCTTCTTAACTCGGTTAACTTGACAGTCATTTCCCTCTTTTTCCAAATGCAAGATAAGTCGAGACACATCCATCAACTTATATGTCAAAATATATGCCGTGAATTTTTAAAGACCTACGTTCTATTTTTATAAAGGTTTCGTATTTCTAACATAAAAATTTGCAATAAAATCTAGTAAGTATCTAAGTACTTTCCGATTTAATACATGTTTTGCACTATATTTTTTTTAAGAAAAACCCGAATAACTAAGAACCATCGCCAAATACATTAAAAATGCTTTTTAAGCATACTCTTTATATACTGGCATATAGCGTTGACCATATTCGTTTTCAATTAACAGCATATAGGCAGTGTCACTCGATTGACTAAAAGGAATCCAATCCATAGACACCTCATTCATCGAATCGTCTTGTTTGTGTATGTAGAAACTCACAACTCACTCACTCACTCGCAAGTAAAGCTAACATGAAGAGTATAAAATTAGACAATCTTGGTGTTTAGGTTGATGGGCGAGTTTAGAAAGAATATTGTTAAGATACATAACAGTTTTTAATGTTGTTTTTAACTTAAACTAATGTCTATGGCTCATTGACATTTGACACAAGAATCTATCCTAAACTGGTATTTATACTCTAAACTGGTAGGCTAACCTAGGTTTAGATACACTAATCTAAACTGGTATCTATACCCATAAACTATGGTTATAAATACCAATTTAGGTTAGTTAAATACATTGTAAAATTCCATGTAAAGTTTACTGAAGTTCAAGATACCCCACCTTTACCACCTAAACTCCGCCCACCAACCTAAACACCAAGATCATCTAAAAATGTTTTATAAAAAACATCGATATCTGTTGATGACATCTCACTTAACGGAATGTATACAAAAAAAGATTCGATTTATAAGATTCTTTTTATACGGTTTTGCTAAAAATGCGGCTAGAAAAAACCTCTCATTTGTTAATGAAATGCACAAAAAAATCAATTTTATGCGATTTTATATATCGTTTATGACTTATGTACAATAAGTAAGATAAAAAGTCGATTTTTTGCTGCTTTGTGGGAATTTCAAAATATGCGATTTTTCATTTCTGCGAAAATTTTGCAGAACGTAATTCTCGCATTAATGAAGGATTTACGCTAATACTAAATAGGCAAAATGAATGGACTAAATAGGAAAAATGAATATACACTTCTAGTTAAACTAATGGTTATACTCGGATAACATTAACTTGTACAGTAGAACGTCGATTATCCGAACGTCGGTTATGAGAACAGCGACAATCGAGTAGTACATAACATCGATAACTGAAAGGCCTTAATAAACAAAGAAAACAAAACAAAACAACAACTTGATGCTTTTTTTTTAACATTTTGTAGAATACCTATATATGTTGTACTATGTAATAAAATATGTACACTGGATTCGCAAACATAGAGAACGATTTCATACATGTACATAAACTTGTAAAGTCCGATTATGTGAAAAAATCGGCTTTATGAACACTTATGTTCCCCAATTAGTTCGGATAATCGACGTTCTACTGTAATACCAAACATCTGCAACTGAAAGACAATGAACACAAGTAGGCGACGCAATTAACGCATACCTATTAGAAAATTGCTCATCACCAAAAATTATACCAGTACTGTAATATCATTTCAATTAATTGACATTGTCGGAAGCGACAAGAAAAAAATCGAAGCTATGATGGCAAGTACGAAGCTGGAGGCGAGTGCAATGTCCTGTTTATCAAAAAACTCCCACTAAGATGAAATGGTGAATCCTACCCACTTCTTACAAGATACATACGTTGTGAAGGACTATGACGAAAACGATTGGTAAAGAAAAATAAATTACTTAACGATCGCTTTCGGCACTCTTCAAGATGTGCCGCGTGGGAGCGAAATTTCTCATATATACGGGGTAATTCAAAACTCTCTGGCTAAACTTTACAGGGTGGTAGAACGCACCGAAACAAACAGAAATGTCACGTGAACCTGTCCGAAAACGCTTCGTTTGCGAGTTATAGACCGTTGTTTGGCCCATTGTAAGGCAAATCCTGATATCAACACACCCTGTATATAAACATGTACAGTACTGTGCATAATTATATATGCATAGCTCGCTAAACATGTACTTTATTGTTAGCCATGATATATGTTACTGGTGATATATAGAACTCAGGAACATATTTTAAACCGTTGCGGAACTCTTGCATAACGTAATTATTTCAATGCTAATTTCATACTTTGACAAAAACTATTTATACTGAACTATTTACACTACTTACAAAAATTTTGAAAATGAAACTACTTGAATTGAATTCACTTTGTTTTGCAGAATCCAACATGGCAAAGTATGAAATTAACATTCGATGAAGGTATTAGAAATTAGCATTCCAAATTAGCATCTGGATTCGATACATTGCCGGTAAACATATACACACTCATGTTATTATTTAACATGTAAAATATGGTACTGTAATTAAGAATCAAGCAAAACTTACGCATTTGAGATTTCCAGATTTTCTAGAAACGTCGCGACTTTCTTGTAATACGAGAACTATCTTCGTTCTAAAACACAAAAAAATTTTGGTAACAAAAAATTAATTTTATACATGTGTTTATGTTGATGACTAAACAAACTAGATGATATCAACAAAGTTATTATTTTTTCATATGTATACAGTACACAGGCCACCACTAAGAATATAAACACGATTAACTAAACATCTTGACAAAGTTTGTCACAAAGTGTAGGACGTCTAATAAGCTGTTGGCACGATATTCATGAGTAATGAGAAACTGGTGTTCCACTTTTTAAAATTATATTTGTTTTATACACATGCTGGTAGATTAGAACAAGCTGGTGTTATTTCAACTTATAAGTTATTATTTTGAGCATACATGTCATGTATGTGTATATACATACACACTATAACAGTATTAAACCGCTTGACATATCATGCATATTAAACAGATCATCAAATAAAAGTTGGGAATCGATCCATTTTATGCATTTTCGGAATTGATTCTATCGTTATAATTGGCATGTATCCTACAGGTCATAGCTGTGTATTTATACTGCATATTGAAAAAAAATAATATGCGAAACAGGTGTTTGACCAACTGTATAGGAAAAATAAATCGTCACTAACTATTAATGTACATATACAGTTTATTAGTTTATATAACGATTACGATACTAAAGGGTGGTCAACACGTAATTATTATTTCTAAAAAAACAGCATAGGAAAAAAAATAGAAAGGTGATTGAACTGTATTGATGAATCGGTTACAACAGGATGCTTTAATTTAATGATTTAAAAAATGTATAAAAATGTATATTGATCCGTCATATTGTATAGTCTGTGTCTGTAGTTGATTATAATTAATTAGTTTAAATTATAACTAATCCGGAAGAACTACAAAAATAGTTTGGCAGGTGAAAAAAATCGACACAAATGTTTATAATACAAATTTGAGCCACAATATTAACGCTATGAAAATCGGAGTTTAATATACAGGGTGACCCAAAATATATAGATTTGTGTTTTGTATACAGTACGTAAGCCTACTGTATATGTAAAGTTGTATGTGTATAATATAAGTAAATAAATGTATGTATGAATGTATGTATAAATGTATGTATAAATGTATGTATAGTCTATATAGTGGTATTATTGGGATATACTATGATTATGGTATTATGTTATGTATAGAAGTTATGTGAATATACATAACTTTTAAAAACGAAAATATACTTGTACCGGTATTATTGTATAGTTAAATATGTATACGGACGGTATATAATTTTGTGTTGTATATACATATACTAGACAATAATTATTTATAAATATGTTACCAGCAATTTATAAAATACAGGCATTCCATTGTATTGTAAGTACTGTATGAAATAAGAGATCTTCTATACAACTACAGTAGTTGAATTGGTTGAGGTTTGTTAACATTTTCACTAAAAATAGTTAACAACTATTCCAATGCTAATTTCATACATTGCCTAGACCAGACCAGCTTTGTGATTCTATAAAATATGTAAGCATTGTATAAAATGTCAGGATTTCACACATTGTCGGTAACATATATAATATATATATAACATATATATATATATATACGTACCATGTATATGTTGACATACAGTATATTAGTTATTCATATCACAATTTACTCAGCAAAATTGAGTTCTTTTATATTTAAATGCAAACATATTTTCAAGGTAACACACAAATAAAAATATACAGTACGTCCATACAAAACACAAGTTTGAAAAAATTTGCGTCAGATGAATCGTGACAAATTCGTGAAACGCAATAATTTATGTCCAAACCCTCTTTCGACACACAATGTCACTGTCAAGGTATTTCTCAATGACAACCATCACTTTTGGAAATCTTGGAAAAAACAACTAATAAAACATCCGGGTTAAAACATACAATCACTTCTAATAAAAGGTTAGTTGCCCAAGAAGCTTTGAAAAGAAATATAAAGAACTTTAACAAAATATGTTAAATGAAATAGTCATCAAACTTTGCACTATATATCATCAGCTAAGGTTATGAACACATAGCATTTTTTTATGTATGTACAAAGAAACTTGTTCTGGATGCTAAAAAAAATTCATAACAACCTATTAAAAGCATGTCAGTACTGATAGAATTTTTTTAATTTTACAAAATCTTAATCGTTAATCATTAGTTGCAACTTTGATGACTACTTAGTTCACGTGTATAAATATACATGTAAACAAAAAATAAAAATGCACAGGTGAGTTTTTAAATGACCTAATCAACGATCCAGAACAAATTTTATAACCATATATTAATAATGAAAATAATACGATAAACCAAAATTATAAATTGACAAATGTCGTGGTAACATTTTCACACAAAACTTATTAACAACGTCCGGTCATTAGAAAATACTGTTGATTCTTCCATTTAATTACTCACCATTATTAAAAATAAATTAGTAACTTTTTTTTTATTATATAATATTATATGATATCGATATTAATAATAAATTATTTCTTGGGAATAGATTTCTTAATAAAAGCTATGTATAACCTATTTCTCACACCTGTATGTTGTTAACACCCACATTGTGAAATATTTTCCCAACAAAACAAGCATTATTTACAGTCACGTCTATTATAATAACTCTGGGAAGAACACTCTTTAGCTGCAAAGGTGCTTTATGACGTCACATCCGTTACCATAATTCATAATGCTGTCAAATTTCACGCAAATAAAGATTTATTTGCAAATATGTTTTGTGAAACTACATTTTTTTTTCAAGTTCAAGAATAATAAACGTTTGCACCTATTTCACAATACAGGGTGTCCCAACGTGCTTTTCATCAGAAACCATTGGATGAAAAGAATGAATGATTTTGACCAAAAAACAACGTATACTGGGTACCCCAGAAATCTCCAAAAGATGTAACATTTTACATCTTTTGTAATTAATGGATCACTTTTTGGATCTACACTTTTTGGATGCTTCAAAAGTTTCCATACATAGGTAATGTGCTTTTCATCAGAGATAATTTAAGAACGATGTTGACCAAAAGAAAACCAACATATACAGGATGCTCCAAAAATCTCTATCCATGAGAAGATTTAAACCTTTTAGAAAAATGTACTTTGCAAATCTGCAAAATCGCAGATTTCAAAGTGCCATAACTTTCTTAGTTTTGCGAATACCAGGAAACAAAATGCACAGGAATGTTCAGCGTAGTACAGAGATGCTATCTGTGAAGTGTGAACGGGTTTCGACAACTTGGAATTTTTTCGTCAAAGTTAATTAAAAAGTTTTACCTATAAAAGTTACAAGGAAATACCTAGAACACGTGTATGAAGACTTTCGAGACACCCTGTACAGTATTAGGAATATAAAAATAGGCATTATAGTGTCCAGTATGCAGATTATCCATTATTTCAGGATTGTTCATTAAATTATAATTCATTTTATACTTTATATGATTAGAATGTGAAATTCATGTTGTAGATTATTAATCAGCGAGTGTGAATTTATAAAATCAATAAAATATTTAATAAATATACTACTATAGTATAAATAATAAATATACTACTTTTTTAATATATTGTTGTGTACTATTAAAATATTAATATTTTAAAAATTATATATATTGTATATAAAATTAATAACCTAGAAAATAAACATTTTCTAGTAGTGTACATAGTTTCCATTAGTCCATTAGTTTCAAAAATTATATATTTTAAAAATAATTTTATTTTTAAAATTTTATTTTTCATTTAAATATTTTTAATAACGTAGTTAAAATTTTACTAAGAAATCCTATGTATGTGCAGATTAAATTGTAGTCCACATAGAAAACTAAGTGAAACACGCAACCCTCGTATTGTGTTCATCAAGTGTGAATTCAATGTACAGAGTGAATTTGAGTTCAAAATTGAAACGGATTTTCTTAAATTTATACAGACAAATTACAACCTATTCTGCGTCCAACAAAATCCGGTTAAAGTTTTGAACATTCAGTATATTAAGATATAAATAACATACAGAACAAATTCACATAAAAATGTATTCTTTTCAAAAGAATTTTTCTTAAAAATATATTTTTTTTAAACAAAAATAAAATCAATTTATTGTATTATAAACATCCTATTGCAGTTTGTACATGCAAGTATTTCACTCATCAAATCGTCCTAAAGTTAATAGTCACATTCATTGCTCAAGGACAAGTTATAAAACGCATAATAAATATTTTTATAGTTTTGTATTCACTTTATATAAATGCATAAAACCAATACCAAAAAACCAGTTGAATCCTTATAAACAACCAATCTTTAAAAATACAATTTCTGGACGTTCTTATTGGAATTCTTTGCAGAATAAATGAATGGAGAACGAAATGGAAAATGAATAAGAGTGTGGAAAAGTCCAAAAAAAAAAACAACGACAAGAAAAGTGTAATTTATGACTTACCTAAAAGAATAGTGTTGAACTGTGACTCTTATCATTATCATCGGTTTCGGTCGACGAAATGTAGTAGAATAGGGTATCCAATGATCCACAAAATGTCAAAGTGACAGCTGTGCCATCTGAAGTTTACGTGGCCTTCACTCCACTGCGTCTGCCAAGCCAATGAATTCGTCTGCTTTCACGCTACTTGTATCAGTTGGAGGCTTTCTTTACCTCAAAACTACTCGTAGCACAATCTGCCATTCTATAAAGTAATGGAATTTCGCATCAAAAACAAAAAAGATACATAGAAACAAATATAGAAAATCAGTATGCAAACGTATACATTCAAATTAATTCAGTTTAATAAATAATAGGGTACCCAGTTGAGTACCATGTGATATTCCGCATTCATCAATCTTGGGTAACAAAGAAACATACATTTTTGCTGTACGTAAATTAATAGTTACATATATTATTATGTGCTTCTTTTTTAGAACAAAGGTACTTTTCGATTAGACAGGTTAAGTTAGTAAAGAAAAAAACCAAAATCACACATACGTTTTTTCCTTAACCTAACCTGCAAAATGAACCCATAACCAAGTACAATCAAGTCGCAACGTAAGATAGGTGGTGCGTCTAATCAAAAAGTACCTTAAATAAATACTCAGACTAATTATCAATTATTTGCAAATGAGTTCAACGTTATATCTGATTCTTTCTATTTTATACTTCTCAAATCGTCCAAACCTTGCATTTGAAACAATCCAAACATTCAGAGTTGTATTAATTAGCAGGTTTAATTAGCAGTTCAATTAGTTGACCCTTGGGTATGATCCATCTTGATTTCTTTTCTGTAAGATGGATAGTTTATGAAAATTTATATTTAAATTGAATCTGTCATTTATTTTCATTATAGTCAGGCTTATTTTGACCTATCCATCCTTACAGTGATTAAGATAGAACATGCCCATAAGTAAACTAATTAAACTGCTAATTAAAAAAACTCTACCAAAATTTAAGACTCAAAAGTTCTTCAACGCAGTAACTTAATAAGAAATACCCCCAATCAACATAGTATTTAATGATAGCTCCAAAGTTATTTTTAAATGAAACGTATTGAGATAGGTTGGGAGTTGTTTCTAATTGTGGACACAAAAACCTTTCTATAGTCCTATTTTCAACGTCAATAATAATAGAAAAAAGTACTAAGAAAGTAACAAAAAATGTAGAATAAATAACAACAACCTTGTAAGTTGACAATGTATGTGTGTGTGTGTGTATAT